>JBBPCZ010000037.1:16764145-16791645 GCA_037974445.1 Brycinus macrolepidotus | reverse complement strand
GACAAATGACATCACGCAGGGACACCTGCCTGAGTAGACTAGTTCAATATCAGGTCAGAGAGATCAATGTTAAGTACAAATAAATGCAGAAACTACCCTCCAACCACTCCCCCCCCCCTCCTACCTCCTCCTTTCAAGCTCAACCCAAGACCCTTCGCCTCAGCATGATGGATTTTAAGTGTCACTGCTTCTGCTGCACGGAGTTGCAGAGAAACGCATTTTAAAAGGCTCATTTGAAGTGAGCTGCTGGTGGCAGGGGGTAAAAAATGACAAGGTGCCCGACTAATGAGAGGAGAGAGCTCCATGCACCAGCTTAATGCTACTGGATGATCGGTAGAGCCATGAAAATGCAAAACTCTGATACGCTGGTGTTTCCCAGGTGGATGTGTGTGTGTGTTTATGGTAAAAAGTGAACAAACAAACAACAAACAAAATCCCTTCTTGCCTCTCTTGTCCTGGAGGGCGAGTTGGGCGGGGGGGAGGAAGGGGGTCCAGGGAGTTTCTGGCTGAGATGCCAGTGTTGATGCTGCGTGATGTTGGTGACACTGTGTGGTGATACGTGCAAGGCTTGGCATTAATACGGGTAAATGACTTAACAGTGCTACGCCGAAATGCTAAACCTGTTGAACCTGAATGAATGTGATAACAGATGATTTAGAGTGCTGCAGAAAAATAAAAGGTCATAGTACTTAAGGGCGATAAAATGTCTGCATGAACTTTAAGCATCGAGAGCTGAGTGCTGAGATCTGGGAGGCGGTTCTGAGACTTTTTTTTTTTTTTGCATATGAGGTTTAAGCTGTGCGACACGTAAGCAGGTCTGAAATGGAGCCGCTGCACTTGGTCATGCAACTGCCAAGATACCAACATGCTTCAAAGACCTGATCTCAGTGGAAACTAAATGTTCTCCAGCAGATTCAAAGGCTTTTTGAACTGTCATATGGATGGGGTGGGCGATATAATATGCCACAGTGTGGTTTTCTGAGCATATGGTGGATATCGCCAGTACAGTAAACACTGACCAACTGCACAGTTCATTGAAAGAGGACAAAATTCATTGGATTTAAATTTAATTTAATGCAGTGCAGTAGGAAAAAATGTTGAGTTAAACTCGCTGTACTCAATGGCCAATATAATGGACAACCAGTTATTTTTTTTTTCATGGTAATATCTTGTTGAAGGACGATTCAATAAAAATTGATATTGCATTGCACTTTAAAATGTCAACATGATCTGTGCAGTTCATCAATTGCAACATTATCTATAAGGGGGAGCTCATAATTAAAAATGAAAAAGGGAACCTACATCAGCAGGATCTCACGAATGCACCAATTCTTTTGTAGTTTCAAATTGTCATGTATGTGAAGAGAAATATGTATGGCATTGGAAATTGCCTGCATAAGATTATACAGTCACATCTGTAGAGCTGTCACCTTTGATGATGCTGATAACCTAGTCTAGTGATTATTTATCTAGATATATAGACTGACTAGATAAATAATCACTAGACTAGGTGACCAGCATCATCAGTAGTGACAGCTTTACAGACCAGTTCAGGCCTATTTTGAATGAAATATTTTGTGATGTCATGTGAAACATCTCATTTACATATATCCACCAACATCAACAGGCTACCCCACCACTCACGCTGAAAAAATGATTTAAGCTGGACTACTTTTTGAGTGAGGCACAGCCAATCAGGACTGAGGTAATTTACCTATATCAGTTTTAAAGTCATAGTCACAAAAACAGCTTGCTTAAAGAATAAAGAGATGAAAATGGTCAGGTAGAAACCAGTTATGATCAATCAAAACACAAACAAACAAACAAAAAAAATGAATATTGTGATGTGCTCATGTGTATTGTGATCATGTCTTCAGGTATTATCATATTGCGGTCAACCACCGCTATATATGACACATATACAGTAATTAATTAAGGGAGTAAACTAAATAGTTGATTATCATTATTCTTAAGTGTCGCTGCTTGCAAAACACAGGGTAGGTGTCGTAGAAGTCCATAAACTGAAAGTCCATCGCTGAAAATTCAACATATGTAACAGTCATCCTGTAATTATGTATTTTTTCAGCTATTACATTTTTTTACCTGTAATCTTGGTATTGTCATGCCAGCTCTGCTACATTCATATGGAAGAATGAAAATAGTCTGAAAGTACACAGGTAGCCAATGTACTGGCCCTTTTTATGCTATGTATGTTTTTCCAAAATATGGAACTAATTACGGCTGCACATTATGGACAAAATATTAGTATGGCAATTATACTATTGCACAGTGGGATTGCAATGTCTTTCAATATATTAAAGGGCCCATATTATTTTTCTTTAATTAAAAAGGCTTGAAGTGTGTAAATATTGTTTGTTCACTCCCCCATCCATGCAGTCCATATATGGAAGCTAAGCCTCAAACATGGTTTTTAAAACATGTTTTTTGTTATGTAACCAAACCAACACATCTCCTTATTCAGCTTGTAGCAGTTTAGTCCCACCCAAAATGGCCAAAATAATTTTACTTTTGTTTTACATGAATACCTCAGTTTATCAAGACACCTAATAACACTTACCTGGAAATCTGATTGGTCACCCTGTCAAAAACATTGTCCACAGTGGTCTTATACAGGTGATGATGGTTGTTGCTTTGTTACCTTTGTTAGCAGAATCACAGATGTTTGCCAGATATCATTGTTTAATAACTCATTAGTGGATTATAAGCACATGTAATAAGCATTATATTTCAGATTTACCCCAGCTTACGTGTATTTTCTGGATCCCAGAGTCGAATTCCCAGGACAGGCCTTGTGGTAGCTGTTGATTTTTTTGGCATTGCAAAATCAACAGCGTTTCAAATTGTTTGTTGAGTGTTTATGGACTCTCATCTGAGGGAGATGGAGTGTGTGTGGACTCACGGGGTGTTCTGGAGAGTCTCTTGTCTGAAGAATGTTTTTGCTTTTTTGAGGTCGGTTTAGCTTAGACAAAAATGTGGGAAGACAAATGTGGATAGACATCTGTTTCTCTGGCCTGTTTAGGAACTGACTGCTGGATAAAGGTGATGGATAAAGTTGGACATCGAGTTGGTGAACGTGATTACGCTGAAAGTAGAAAAGCCTCAACCACAAAACGGTATGGAGGTGGAATCAGCCTTCCCTCATAGGCTACAATTTGAGCACCCAGTGACACTAAAGCTGACATTGGAAGATGCTTTGTTTGTTGGTGTTGTACATAAACAAGGCATCATTATGGCCAAATGAGGCATCTTGAAGTGCTGCTACTACTAATAATACTACTACTACTACTATTACTACTACTACTACTAGTATTACTACTAATAATAATAATCAGCAAATACTCAATTAGAAAAAAATGGGTCAGTAACTTTCCTGTTCCACATTTTATACTCTCTGGCACTGTGACATAGATTGTGTGTTATCTGTGTTGAGCTGTGGTCACACTGGGCTGTCACCTCACTATTTTCTTTGCCAGAGAGGAGCAAATTAGGAGGAGTAGACAATTATAGGCAGTCCTGATGTGTTCAGGAGGACATGTATTTCACCATTCAAAGCTTACATTAGCTAGTTAACTTTTTTCGCAAATGTAATGTGATCATTTCCTCTATTTAATAAGTTGTTTCCAGGAATAAGAAACCACAGCTCACTCAGCTGTTTTATGTTGGGCCTGTTTCTGAGGTTCATAAGTTTAAACTTAATCTAAATCAGGACTTCCGAAAGTGAGGCCAGTGGGCCGAAGCTGGCCCTTAAGGATATACATATACAACACAAAAGTGGTGATATACGGGGAGGAAGATATTTACAGACCACTGATGGAAAAATATCTTTGCATTGAATTTTAAAGTGATGAAGTGTCTGGGTGTGAAGAATGTTTTTAAAGTTTAAAGTAGTTCCATATAATGTGAAGGCCCTCGGCAGCATGTGACGGTTTCTTAAACCTTAAAAGGTTCTAAACAATATAACTTTTCTAATAGGGGTTCTCAAAGAAACCTTTTTTTAAGAGTACACCAGAAACGAATTCCCTTCTCGCGTTGGAAAGGCCATTTATGTGAATTGGCTTTTTCACCAGGCAAATTTTACTCTGGTTCAGTTTAATCACGGCCTTAAAGCGTTATCTTGCAGCACTGAAGAGGTTTATATTGTCACAGTCTCTTGGACAAAGTCTGTAAAACCCTAGGGGTTAAGGCAGGGATTTTTTAACTTCAGAAAACAAATAGACTGGGAAATTTTCCTGCCAGTGGGCCCTCATATCACAAATCTAAAGAACAGAGTATTTTCACTTTATGCATATTGATATTGTTCGAAAATGTATTATTTCAGTTCGTGGTAAGAATTCTCTAAGCAGTCATTAACCTCTCTGTAAGGTCTTTCAGCCCTTAGCTTCAGGCAGACACAGAGTTATTGCCTAGGCCTTCAGAAACTGGGCTTTACGTCCCACTTTCTAATCATGTTTTTACCCCACACGCTATCATTCCCACCAAATCGACAGGAGGCTGCCCTGCAAATGCAAAAAGGGACACATCAATAACTCAGCAATTAGTGCGTCAATATGCTGCAATCCCAATCTTAACGGATACAGAGGAATTGGATTTCTGATTGGATTTCTATGCTTTTCGGTGTTTAGCTGTTTTGTGTTGCACTTATTTGCTTTTCGTTGGCCAAGGCTGCCGGTACGGTGGTTGCAAAACCGCATCGATCCTGTTTGAATCTGGCGTTCCTACACGGTTGTTAACATGAGTATTTTTTTTTTTCGTTCGCATATGTGTACGCGTGTCATCAAGGAGTGTGCTGTTGTAACATTAAGACAATTCAGCTCAATAACCGTCTGCTCCTCTTTTAAATCACAACAAGAAATCTTTCTACTCAGGAAATAATTAAAGTCTGAAATGATATGGAGCCTGAAAAAAAGAGGTGTCTTTAGCTTGGGGAATTTGGATCAAAGCAGAAGCTAAAATTGAGGCTATTCATTAATGAGGAGGCATAGCAGGTTAGAAATCAAACACGAGCGTTACAGTGTGTAAATTAGCCTGAAAAATGGCAGAGCTGAGATAAGATGGAGATTTCTCATAAGCTTTAAAGTAAATCTGTGGTGTGAGATAAAGGCTCGGCCTTCGGGTGCTCTGTGACCTAGGCACAGCGGAACTTGGCATCAGAGTGTTCAGGGGTACCAGAAGGATCTGTTCCACTCTGTGATGCTGAGTGGTGCCCCTGCTGTTCAGATATTCTTCTGCTTAACCATGTCCAGTGTCTCATCAGACCTCCTCCTGAGGACTAGAACTTACTAAACATTATGGATGAATCCTTAGCTAAGTTATATTGCCCTGATTTGTTGTCCTCTACCTTAATGAGAGTATCAATGCTAGTAAATTCCTATTGAATTTAGCATGTCTTGAGGAAAATACATTCCAAATAGGTTATGAGCCATTTTTAACTGGTGCTGTAAATAATGGAAACTGTGCTGAGCTGTTGTTTTCAAGCTTCATAGTCACTCATACCTTCTTAATAAAAAAGCCCATTAAGGACAGCCTTATTACTGGTGTTAAATCATTAATTTCCAAAAGCAGCTTAGCTTGGACAGGCAGTCAAAAGGGTGATAATTAGCAGTTTCTTGTGTGGCATTAACGAGGATGATTTAACCTGAGTCTTAAGAGAAACTATGAATTTGTTGCTTGCGTTAAATTGAAGAACACTATGATAGGCTATGTCAGAGGAGGATAGGCTTTTTTGGTGCAATTAAATTCCTTTATAAACATTTGTACAGTATTCCTCTGCTCTTCCTTCTTTGTCTCACCAGTGATTTTTGTCCTCTAGTCAAAAAAAATGAGCTTGATGAATAATGCAAGATAATGAGAATGGAGGCTTTTAGTGGTACCAGGGGAAGAGGCATTTTTCTGAGAGCTTTTAGTACTTTTAGCCCTGGATTTAGTGTTCACAGTGTATTTAAAACGCAGAGTTCTTTGGGTGTGTGAATTCTCTTTTATCCTCACATAGCCCTCTGCTGCAAAATAAATCTAGAACGTTAGGATGTTGAAGTGTTTGTTAAAACCATTCGACAAACTTTCAGCGCTGCACCCGTGTTTACGGTTTAACTTGTTTTTTTCTCACTTCTCTGTTTTTCAGACCGAGGTGCTGCATCCCCGGGGCATCATGGATTTCTCTGTGGGATTGTTATATCTGCTGTGGGCCCTGCTGGTGCACTCAATCAGTGGTGCTCTGGGTGGCATTCTCTACCGTGTGCGTGAGGAGCAGCCGCCAAGCACACTGATAGGCAGCCTGGCGGCTGACCAAGGCTTACCAGACACTGGACACCTGTACAAGCTGGAGGTGGGCGCCCCTTACTTGCGGGTGGATGGGAAAACAGGGGAGATCTTTACCACCGAGATCCCCATAGACAGAGAGACGCTGAAGGATTGCCGGATCAAAGGGAAGCCATGCTTTCTGGAGTTTGAAGTGTCTGTCACAGACCTCATCCAGAACCAAAGCCCCCGGCTGATTGAGGGACGGATCGAGGTGCAGGACATCAACGATAACACCCCGCAGTTTCCCTCACCTGTCCTCACTCTCTCCGTGCAGGAGAATGCTCACATGGGGGCCACCTTCTCCATCCCCCAGGCCACTGACAAAGACACAGAGCGGAATGGAGTAGTTAAGTATGATCTGAACGCTGGACCAGAGGCTAGTACACTCTTTGGCCTACAAATGGCAAACGACAGGGGTGAAAAATTGCCTCAGCTCATTGTACTTGGAAACCTGGACAGGGAGCTGAAAGACTCCTATGACCTAACCATCAAAGCTGTGGATGGGGGAACCCCGCCTCGCTACAGCAGTGCCTTGTTGAGAGTCGTCATCACTGATGCCAATGACAATGCACCCCAGTTTGAGAAATCCTCTTACGAAGCAGAAGTTTCAGAGAACAGTCCTGTTGGACACTCAGTCTTGCAGGTAAAAAATAAGAAAAGAAAGATATACAGTACAGATAACCTTTAAATCTCAGCGAGAAAGGAGAGGAAGCGTATTGCATCATTAGGGAGTGTGAGGTTTTTAATGAGCACTGCCGTCTTAACGCCCCCCCCCCCCCAACTACTCTTTACTTTGATGCTTTATATCAGCAGAGCAATGCCTGGTTTGCTAAGTTCACCTAGCTTAATTGCTTGAAAAATGTAGGTTGACTTCCCATGCAGTTGTTTTTTTTACTTCTATTTCTGAGTTTCTTTGTCCTGGATTCTTATGATTTTAATCGCCTTTGCAATATTCTCTAGTGAAAAGACTAAATAATTTACCAAAACTGTGAAAAATCTTTTAAATTATTTTATGTATGGGACTGTGGTGCCTCAAATCATGTTTTTAGAAATGCATCCTTTTTCAGAACAGGCCAAGGATTGGAACATTTTTGTTACTCTCCCAGATTTATGTTATAAATTGTGGCAGGGTTTTATGCATTAAAGTGGATCTTAAGTCTTTGAACATAGCACATTCTCTCTATGTGAGCTCTTAAGTTGTTAGTACTTAAAGCTGTACAGATGTTTCATTCTAATTTTTAACTTTAATTTTTGTACAGGTCAAGGCCAATGACTCAGACTTGGGTGCAAATGGTGAGATTGAATACACTATACATCAGGCCGGCGACCCAGTGCCAAAGCTGCTACAGATCGACCGTTCTACTGGCATCATATCTGTCAAAGGCCCATTGGATCGTGAGGAGATAAACAGCCTGAAGTTTCATGTCATTGCAAGGGACAAAGGTCCCTCACCCAAAAGCTCCACAGCATATGTTTCCATCGAGGTGACTGACCAGAATGACAATGCACCAGCTGTGGAGATCCGTGGTATTGGTCTCAGGACCCATAGCGATGGGGTGGCAAATATCTCAGAAGACATGCCAGTGGGCACAGCGGTGGCACTGGTGCAGGTCTCAGATAAGGACGAGGGAGAGAACGCTGTGGTGACTTGTGTAGTAGCAGGTGATGTTCCATTTCAGCTTCGGCCAGCTGGCGATTCCTCTGTTGATAACAAAAAGAAGTACTTTTTGCAGACCACCACACCTCTGGATTATGAGCGTGTCAGGGACTACCGTGTAGAGATTGTGGCTGTCGACTCAGGCAACCCAGCTCTGTCCAGCACCAATTCCTTAAAAGTCCAAGTGACCGATACCAATGACAATTCTCCCATATTCTCACCCCCGCTGTTTGAGGTGGAGTTTGCTGAAGAGAACCAGCCAGGAGAGAAGGTACTTGATGTTGTTGCTTTGGACGCTGACAGCGGCACCAACGCAGAACTTGTCTACAACATTATTGCAGACTCCTCGACAAGGGGCCTCTTTGAGATCGATCCCAGCTCAGGGGAAGTTCGAGCAAGAAGCCCACTTGACCGTGAGCACAAGGAACGCTATGAGTTCCGTGTTACTGCAGCTGATAAGGGTGTTCCCAGCCACAGGGGAACAGCCACGGTTGTGATCAAGGTTCTGGATAGGAACGACAATGATCCCAAATTTATGCTGAGTAGTTACAGTTTCTCTGTCCTGGAAAACATGCCACCATTGAGCCCCGTTGGCATGGTGACTGTGTTAGACATGGATAAGGGTGAGAATGCCCAAGTGCAGCTCTCTGTGGAACCAGATGTAGGAAAGTTTGTAGTCCAGAATGGCACAGGGACCATCCTTTCTAGCATCTCTTTTGACCGGGAGAAAGAAAGCAGCTACACTTTCCGACTCAAAGCAGTGGATGGAGGGGAACCTCCCAGGTCATCTTATGTTGGCGTTACCATCAATGTTCTTGATGAGAATGACAATGCTCCTGTTGTCACCAAACCTTCCAACTCATCTTTCAGACGTTTGTCTCCCCTGGCTGCACCTGACAGCGTTGTTGAAGTGGTGGAGGCAGAGGACATAGACTCTGGCTCCAATGCTGAACTGGTCTATAGTATTGCCGGTGGAAATCCCCACGAGCTCTTCTACATCTCTCCCTCTGACGGGGAGATCAAGCTAACCAAGGAATTGACTCGAAAACACGGAGGTCTGCATCGCTTGGTAGTAAAAGTGAGCGATAGGGGTAAGCCTTCACGCCACGCCATTGCTTTGGTGCACATCTATGTCAACGAGACCATTGCAAACGTCAGCCTGGTGGAAGCTCTTGTGGGACATAGTTTATATACTCCGCTGGATACGGACATTGCAGGTGACCCAGACTATGGTTTAGCTGCCCAGAGGAGCAACATTGTGTATGGCAGCTTGGCTGGTGTGGCAGGAGTTGTAACAGTAATCATAGTGGTAGTCTTCATCAGGCATCGTCTCCAGAGGGAAACAAAGAGTGGCTACCAAGCTGGCAAAAAGGAGACCAAGGACCTGTATGCCCCTAAACAAGGTCCAAAGAGCATCAAGGGCAAGAAGGGGAGGAAGGGCAAGCCTCCAAAGTCACCCAAACCTCTTGGAGAAGAAGAGGAGGTCAGCCTTCAGAAAAGTCTGAAATTTAACATTGATGGGGTTAACGACAGCCCCAGGATCCACCTACCCTTGACCTACCCGCCTGGCAGCCCTGACTTAGGGAGGCATTACCGCTCCAATTCGCCCCTACCCTCCATTCAGCTCCAGGCGCAGTCTCCATCTGCCTCCCAGAAGCACCAGGCTGTCCAGGAGCTCCCTGCTACCAACACCTTTGTGGGAACAGGAGGAGACGACAACTCTACCGGCTCAGACCAGTACTCGGATTACAGCTACAAGACCAATCAGCCGAAATACAGCACAAAATCGGTGAGAGTTTGCAGACATGATTAACTGAAGATGTAGAAAAAAAATATATCCCTAAATGTGAATTTATCTCTGTAGATTAGATGGCTGCGGTTCCATGCTGTATTTAGCTGCTAAAATAATGAGCATGATATTTATTTCCTTTCATTTTATATGGTTCTGGCACACAGTAAAAGCTATAGCGTGGAAGAGTAATACTTTTAACAGTTAGAGAAAAGAGGAATAATGGCTCTTGCATAGTGACATGTTGTCTATAGCCTATTTCCACTGTGTCTACGAGGCTGCTCAGTCTCTAAAAAATCGCTTTAATCACAACTCTGTCAATTACAATGATTTACTGAAGACAGTTTGCTTTTAACAGTTCACTCAAAATATCAAAAAGGCTTAAGAACAAACGTGCTGGTGTTTGTTGTTTGCTAACCTTGATGGGGTCAGTTCATTTTGACGGAGAGATATGGCACCAGACAAACAGTACAAAGACGAGGCTGGATAAAATTAAGTTGTTCTGCATGCACTGCACCTTTTGTGTTATTTGGACCCTTCAGGAATCTAAATATAGAGCCGACTGTGTTTTCTTCTCTGTGCATAATTGGTTTAGAATTCCTATCTTGTGGAGGTTAAGTAGGGTGTAAAATGTGCATATCTGTCACTGTCCAGGTAGGTTCGGTATTCTGACTGGTACACAGAGGGCATGCTCATATCTGACCTCCTGCCACCAAGCACGTTCGTGGCCATTTTCTCCATTTTCGTTTTGGCTGAATACATTTGGATGGTAATCCAACACATTAATTCAGAGTAAAGCAAGGGAGTAACGTTAAAGTAGTCGAAGCAGACTGATTTGGGCCTAAGTGTGTGTGTGTGTGTGTGTGTGTGTGTGTGTGTGTGTGGGAGCCCAGGGGATGTGGAGCCGTATCAGGTAGAGCCTATTCTCCTGAGTGAGTATGTTAGTGATGGTTAGTAGGCAGCGGATATGCATGAGACAGAGTTTGAGGATGCGTGGGCTCAGGCTCCGTCAGTACCAGTACGCTGTTTGGTAATGCCAGCAGATGCTAGCTGACAGTTGGGGTGAGCGCAGGCCCTGTGGACTCACTGACTAGAGAGAACAGTCACCCAAAGCAGCGCCGGCTTTGTGATGGACAGCATATGGCATGGAAGTGACAACAGACTCCAGCTATGGATAGTGTGTGTGTGTGTGTGTGTGTGTGTGTGTGTATGTGTGTCTGTCATTGGGCAAGTTTCATGTGTGTAAAATCACATGTGTGCAGATGTAGATGTGGAGGTTAGCACCACATGCTATGGACAAAATATGATAATCTGTTTGTTAGTCATACAATGATATGAGAATTGTGGGTAAATGTCAATATCCCATATCTTTCATGTGCTGATATGTAACTATTTATAAAATGTTCTTATACCTGGATTAGCATTATGGACAAACACAATGTTTATTTTTACAGAATTACAAAAGCAGTAGAATTAATAGCATGTTAGTGTTAACAAAATATTCTGCTCTTCGTTATGTCATCAAATATCCTTTTGAAGTAAAGTCCAATTTGATTCCGATATCATCATGCATCCTTAGCAATTATATAGGACTGGAGTGCAAATAAATAAAAGAATAATAATAATAATAATAATAATAATAATAATAATAATAATAATTATTATTATTATTATTATTATTATTATTATATTTCTTCATATTGAAATTCTATGCTTTTATGGTACCAACCAAATTACCTCCAAGTACTGGTACATTTCTGTCATTCAGTATTAAATTTCAGTTGGTAAGTAGTCAGTCTTAACATCTCTGAGCCAATTAGCATGCTTGTTCCATGACCTAGACCTGTGATTGGCTGTCTGAGGTATATTTTATAGCTGTGTTGTTAATATCAACGCTTCTATCAATAGCCAGCAGTCTTTGCGGTCAGTACATACACCAGTGATCCTCAGCCATGGTGCTGGAGATCTGCCTGCCTGCAGAGGTTGTTTCCAGCCACGATCTGACATTCCTGCTCCAGCTAATTGACTCCTTCAGAGGTCCTTGATTGGGTGGATAAGAGTTAGGTAAGAAGGATAATAGGTTTCTCAGCCCAGGTCCTGGAGGCACACTGCCTTGCACATTTTAGTTTTCACTGCTCCTAACACATTTGATCCAGCTAATCAGCTCAAGAGCAAGCCCTTACTGTGCTGTAAAAGCAGGCAATGCACAGGACTGTGTGTCGCCAGAACCAGGTTTTGGAAACACTGTGTTAGATAACTTGCATTAGTTAGTAGATCTCCAGGAGACCGGTTGGTGACCACTGATATACAGCATTTTCCACCACATCATAATCATTTCCATTTTAAACCATGGCCACTTTCATTTTTTTATTTACATGAAGACATTTAAAAAAAGTACTTTCCAGGGATCAGTAATGATATTGATTGTTTGAACTCAGCCCTAACTGTGAGGATGGCATGCACTGCAGTATTCTAAAAATGCAGGTGAACTATTTTATGTGGTATTTAACATTTTTCTATGTTTGTCTGATTCAAACACACATAGAAGATGGGTCCACATCCTTGAAGTGCACAATAAAACATTTAAAACATTCATTGAAAGATCAAAGCATGGGCTAAATTTTATTTCGAATGAATCTGTTATGGAATGTACTGTTACAACAGACCCCTCTGCTGCTCCAGAAGTCCAGCTGTCCGTCATATTTACAATAAATTGTGCCACATCTAACACTTCACAAAGTTTTGTTTCTTTTTCTTTTAAACCCTCTGTGTTGAAATGCAGTCTGCTTTCATATCATAACTAAGCACATTTAACCTTGATCCCAAGACTCGAGCACATTTAATCTCAATTGGAACCCTGTGACTCAAGCACATTTAACCTCCCCTGGAATCCTGGGGCTTGAGCACACTTTAACAGTAACTGGACTCTCAGCATTGGCAGATATGTGCGTGAAAAATACAGGATATCGACATCGGCCTACAATTGTCATCACAGTGCACCCCTAGCCAAAAGTATGTGTTTTTGTTTTTGTCTGTCTGTGCTGTTTGGCCTGTATCCTATATTTGTTCAGACATCCGATCATCACCCGGCAGCCCGTCTGCGCATTCGAGCCCGTGGCCGAGTTGACTGACAGGCGTACAAAAACAGGGACAGATGTTAACTCATGTGACATCTCTCGGCAGATGTGAACTCATGTGAGGGATCCCTCCCCACATCAGGCAGAACAGATTGACCAAAATAAATAATAAAAGCGCAAGCCAAGCAGAGTGACAGATGTGGAGAGCAGGGCCTGGCGGAACCGACAGTAATACTCTTGACAATGAGTCATTGTGGGGTGCGAGGATGCGCTCAGGTGTTTGTGTGTGACTGAGGCGTGCGAGACTCCCTCGGCCTCGCCTCTAACGACTGTAAACACAGCAGCCTTGTTTGCTGTTTAGCGCCAGCGAGGGCCAAGCTTGGCGACCAGCTTCGCTACTCTCTGTCCCGCTCCTTAAAAAGTCATTAAAGGGAGTTTGTTTGTCAGGGAAGACTGATCCAAAGGTGATGAAAAAACACTCAATGCTCAATTCACACAGGCATGGCCTGACTTTGTGAAGAGGGATTTGTTGAGGAGACTGTGTGTGTGTGTGTGTGTGTGTGGCCTTGTATTTGGCTCTTTGTGGGGATATACTGAGCATGATAGAATACATTTCAACATAATGGGGACATTTAGCTGCTCCCCAAAATTACAGCTTTTGCTTAAAATAATGGTTTGACTTTTGGTTACTGAGGTTAAGAGTAGGGTGGGTTGTTTGGAAGACAGCAGCATTTACCCATACTCATATGATCGCACAAAAGCTAGAATACACACTACTGCAGTCTGCTCCTGACAAGAAAAATGCTGTGCAACCCCCCCAAACTTCTGTTCCATCAAATAGCTGTCTATCTGCTGCCAAGCTGTTTTTTTTAGTTTTTTTTATTTTATTTTGTACACACATGGTAAGAGATGCCATTGATCCACTGCCAGGTGTTGGTATTAGGATCGGTACCGATATCAGCAGAAAGAGTTGGGCCAGATATAGGAATGAATCTTGTCAAATTCTGTAACAAATCTATCCTGAAATAGCACACACTCATGCTGTGTGATGTCATATTAGCTGTGTGTTTCTTTCTGTGAGGTTGGGGGTGGTGGGGTGGGGTTGAGTAGTTTGAGCATGATATAGCCTACATGAGCTTGATGTTCATCTTAAGTGAAGTCCTTTATTCATCTTACAGCTTAGCAGTGTTAATTAAAACAATAAGTTCTACATTGGTGCCAGTTGATACTGGATTTTCTGGATTGGCATTGGAAAAGAAAAAAAAACTGTATCATGCCATCTTTGGTATTTATCTGCTGTGTCTGATATTCACTGTGTGCTTTAGATAGAAAATACAAAAAAGGTCAACAATGGTTAGTTTACTTTTTAAAACATGCTTTCCGCCTGGTTCACTTTACAGTACTGTGTAAGACAGCCTTTGTCAAGTTTGTGATGTTTTTTTTTTAGTATAGAATACTGAGGAAGCATTGCTTAATCAATTACTAACATGTATGACCATATTTACCTTGATATTTTTAGAAAATGTCATGATATTTTTTTTTGTCATCATTTTATTCAAAGATAATTTATACCAAGCAGGGACAGTGAAGGCTTGCAAGTCCTTCCTCTGAAACACATGAAGCACCTCTGCATCTTTTTGAGTTATAATACATCACCAGAAAGCTCAAATGAGTAGAACAATAACTTCTTGTTCTGTTATGTCAGCTAACAGAACCCTGATTTAGTATCATAGTAATTCTACCCACTCAGAAAGAGTAAGGCCAAATATCCATTCCTGGATCCCCAGCCATAGATGGCTGTGGTGTTGCTCACTGTTTCGTTGGGAAACTCACAATTTCCAAATAATAGGGATTAGAGTGTTGTGCCTCTTGAGATCCATGATTTTGAATTTAATTGATAATGTCCGGCACTAAAAGAGGCCTGTTCTTTTGGTAGCTTAAGTCAATGTTATCGGGAGAGCACTGAGGCATTTGTCTGGGATACTGAAGCCAAAGGAAATGCCCCATGAAGACAAGAATACAAATGAGTGTTGTGTGACATGTCAAGGGTTTTTCCCAGTGTTCTTTCCTTCTACCCTGCAATTGTGTTCGATTTTATGAGGGTTACCCAGGATACCTCTTGCTCAGCTAAAAGAGCAGGGATGACAATTGGGTTGGTCATGGCACAGACGTGACACAGTTTTCACTCTGCATTTAAATTGGCATGTATCAGTATGGACAGATGTATGGTATAATGGTCATGATACACTTTTCCAATGCTACATTTTCCCATATGAACAATTATGTTCAATATAAAAGAGAAAACTCCTTCTTTCTTGCCTGAGCTGTCATTTGGATGTTATTGAACCTAAAAGAAAAGGGTTCAGTGCAAATAAAAAATAAATAGGCCTATAAAACATAAGCAAACCAAGGAAAGACGTGAAAGCATTACTTTTTTCCCCCAGACAGTTGTAGTCTCAGTCACACACTAATTAAACCCTGTGATATGTGATATAAAACCACAGCAATGGACTGTGCAAGCCCATGATTTAGTTACAGGTTTGTATTTTAATGATGCGTCCCTCCTCCTTCAGGACAGAGTGGAAGACAGTAGCAACCCAGAGCTAGATCAAGGGAGAGTCTTTCCCAGTTATTTTTTAAGTGGGCGTGATGAGAGCTTGTGAAGCTGTAAATCTGTGCTTAAATTAAATCCACACAATTAAAATCCCTTATTAGACAGAGATAGCACTGTGTTGTAACCCCCCTCCGGGTTCGCCTTCATCTCTCAAAAGCTTCAGTGTCAACTGGTGCAGCAGGATTGGGAGGCAGGAATGCGAAGGGGAATTTTGGGGCAGACTTTAATTAATGGAACACTTCGCTTAACCTTCTTCACCCAGCGTGAACTTCAGGAGCCAGTGTGTCAGAAGATTACTCCCCAAACCCCTCCGTCAAGGCTGCTGTGACCATCCAGCGCCGCTTCAAAAGAAGTAAAGTGAGCAGAAGCAAATCAGATTTCTTCTCTTAGCATTGCCACAGCTGAAAAATAGCAGGAAGCCGGGGCACGCCATCCATAGCTTCCAAGATATCGCCCCTTTCCATCGTTCTATCTCGAGATCTACCACTTGCGCCTCATATTCCCTCTCTGTGGCGAGCAGGGCTATAAGATAAGAATATCGTCCGTCAGGAGGCTGCGCGTTTCTGCAGAGCCTTCTCTCACTGTCGCTCTTATGACCTGTTCCCTCTTTTTCTTTCTCTTGAGTAAATTATGCCCCGTGTATTGTGAAGTGAGTCTGGCAATGAATCAGCCTCTGCCCAGCTGGGGAAAAAAGGAGCTAAAGGCATAAAATATACTCCGCTTTTAGTGGCGCCACTCTTACTCTCTTCGCCTGGGCTCCTCACAGGCAAGCCCTCAGCCTTTCCATCCCAGAATCCTTCTGTTTTCAAGCATCTGCTCTCCCCGGCTGCGGCTGGCTGATATCCATGACAGAATGCAGTTGTAAACCTCTCCAAACCTGGTGCCTACCCTCCTCAGATTTCCCCCCTATGGTGGATCCACCCCATAATACCTTCAGGCTGCTCCTCATTAGAGCACGATACCTGCAGCCCTCGGCACTCTCTCAGTGGAGCAATCCACCATCAGGTGTGCGAGCCTCCCACAACTGAGGCACTGACAGGAATTTGAGGGATCAAGACCTCCTTTCCCATTCTGGCTCAGCTGCCTGTGTGGAAGAAATGAGCAAAGCAATTATAAGCAAATACCTTTGGAATAAAATAGGCCTACAACGGAGAGCTTTCACACTCTGAGATACTTTATCCCAGTAATGAGGAATTCCAGCATACCTACAGCTTCATACTGCACCCCACTGGTGTGATCTTGTCAACATGGTGAGGGCTAAATAGGTGACTGAAAGCATGGGGTATAGCTTCATGTGCATTGTTGTTTATATAGGGTTTCTGTGCACCGTCTGCATGGGAGTGCCTGGTCTCTGCAGGCATTTGCTGATTGACTGACTTTTGCTGACAGTTTGAAATCGATTGGCCTGGACAAGTGCTCAGAGGTTTAGCGCACTCAATGGACATATTCCAAAACGAATGATCTCGTCCACTGTGTTAGTGAAGATTAGGCCATTCAAGGGAGAACCTGACCATTTCTTTTGCAGCCATTTTGTATGAGTCAACCTGTTTTTTGGCCTGCAACCAGCTCAGTACGTTCTGAACCAGTTGTCTTGCCAGAATGTTTCATAAGATCTCAGCGATGTGTTGGATCTCCACTTGCAGTAAATGAGGGCAGAAGGCCTTTTTCAGTCTAGGCTAATCGATTCTCATGATCCTGACAAGCAAGCTGGGATTGCCCAGGCAGGAGTGTGTAAAGCGGAATTGGATCATCTCTCTCTTTTCTCTCCAAAGCAAAACCCCTTTCTGAAACACGAGGTCGGAGTGGTGGAAACGGTCTGTTCAAAACCTTCAGCTTTTGCAGAGGTTCCCCCGCCACACACACACACACCCTGCGAGCAAGGTGGAGATTTTGATCTAACATCCCAATGATTACCTGTTAAGAAGGATTACAGCCTGGGCCCAGGAGATGCTTTAAGGGCAGAACTAGTTTGTTCTGTAGATCGGGGAGATGCCTGATGTTGTATTAGTAATGGATGAAGCAGTACACAGCGGTAGCAAGCAGATGGGAGACTAATGATGATGTGGGCGCAGATGAGGATGACAATGATAGTGATTATGGTAATATCCAAGGGCTCACAGTCAGATTCATTTCCTGCTAAATATATTTCTGCATACAACTCAAGGAGTTTGATTTATGTGAACTTAGATTCAGAAAAACACTTTTTCTGTCCATCACTAACTATAAGGCTCCTGTTTTTTCCCCACCCCCTCAGTCTCTCCTCAATGCCAGACGTGTCAAATCTCTTATTCCATCAAATAACCATCTCACTTGTGGATGTAGCCGAGGAAATAATCGGAGATAAGTGAAAATGTAGACGCTGACATTCTTACTCGCTCTATCTGCACTGATGAAAGCCGAGGCCGTGTGCCGTCTCTTTCCGGCAGGAGCTCATTCAGTGAGCAGCCCATGGTCAGGTTCACACTTTTATGTAAAAATAAAAATGAGAAGCTCCTTTAGGTAAAGCTGTGTGGCGGCTCAGCTCCCTGATGGCATTGCCTTTAGCTCAGATATTTTATCACCACACATCCCCAGCCTCCTTACCTTCTGCCAGCCAGATTAGTGCTTTTATCAATAAGCAGCTTAGCACCAAAGCGTCCTTCAATAATGTGCCACGGTATTTTCTCTCCTGCCTCAACTCCTAGACGTGTCTTTCCCAGTCTTTCTCTGGTCTCTCTCTGTTTCTTCTGTGGTTTCTCCCTCCCCTCATCTTGTCTCTTGTGTTTTTTTTTTTATTTTATCTTTTTCTTCATTCCCACTGTTTCCCTCTTTTTTCCCTCTACAGGCACTGAATGGTGAGAATGCTTTGTTTATTTCTTTATTTATTTGTGTATTCATTTATTTCTTTTATATTCTAAGAACCAGTGAGACCGACAGGATTTTTTAGGTCATGATAATGAAGTGGCTCATTGTCTCAGTGTGAAGGAAAATCAACTTTGCATGATGTAATTGCCCTGTCGTGGCCCTTGCATGTTAACTGGGAAGCACATTTATTCGTCCGCTGCGTTGCCATGGTGAGCACCAACAGTAGCTCCGCGGTAACTGTTCCTGCATCTCGTCTGCAAATACTAACGTTATTAAAAATGAAAACAGCATAAATAAAGTAAGCAAACAATCTATTTCAGGCTGACTGATGCCATTAGTTTGATTTGTTTTCATGTCTTTAAAAATTACTTAACAGACATCATCCCTCTTGGTCTTTGCTAAGGAGGGTTTATTGTCATTTGCTGAGGGAAACCTGCTTGGAGAAACCCAGGCGTTCTGGGTCTTTCTCAGCCCTTCCAGTCGAGGCTGGCACCGGCAGACGGAAACCCTGCGATTCCCCCGGGGTGATTTTGTGAAGCTAACCCCTGGTCTCGTCTGAGTGTCAGTGGGGAGGTTTTAAACTGCAGGTCAGGCGGAGAGTGGAGAGAGAGCCAGGAAACAAAGACCTCTCAGACATCTCACCCCATTAGAGCAACAGAGAGCCACATACAATCCATTAAGCTCCATTAGGGAAGTGTACAATCACACAGACACCTTTAAGGCCACGCACCCCGAGCGGTGTGCCGTTACACGTACAATCAGGCTTCATTATTCAGATGCTCCATTCATAAATAATGCAGACTACAAACTACTAAAAGAAAATACGCTGTGTCGCACGTTTGACACGTGTCACAGTAGCAACAAGCCTAGATTAGCCTTAGGGCAGAATCCGTGCAATTTACAAGAGCACTAATGGCATTATGTGAAGTGTGTGTTTCATTAGTTAATACATTGTAGGTCAGACATAACAGATTTTAAAGCACAGTGTTACTTTTGTAAATGTCACAGACGATTTAAAAGTACATGTCGTTTCATTACGAGTTGACAACAAAAAATGAGCAAATTCTCCACCGTTCTGCCACTGAGATGTTTGTATTTCGGTCACACATTTCACCGCTGGAACAAATAAACAAGAAACCAAAGAGAAATCGATACTTCTAAAGTCATCTTCTGAGGCCTGTCAATCAACCTTTTGGCAGCTCAGAGTCTGTCTGGCCAGAATTGAGATGTCAACAAACGCTCAACATCGAACCAGAAGACCAAGTCCAAATGAAATGCAAACTAGCTCCGCCTCAAGGGGGACTCAAGGGGGCACCAGCTCGGCATTCATAATTTACCAGCAAATACTAATTGCTCCCTCCATTTGAATAGTCTCACCCTCTTCTCGGAAGGCGGCCATGGTTACAGGCAGAGATGTTAAGTATCGAAAAAGCGCCAAAAAAGATTCAAGGCTCTGACATGGGTGAGAACATTAATTTCCTCGTGTACCGCTTGGGATAATAATCCACTTACCCGAAACCCTAAAAAAGAAAACACAGAGAAGTGCTTGTGAAGTGCGCTGTTGCATAATTCTCTCTCCCTGGCCGACTGTGCTGGCTGACATGAGGAATGATCATTATTTCTCCCCCTCTCTCTCTCTTTCTGTCTCTCTCTCTGTTCACCCCACTGGGGACGCAGGATATTAGAATATTTCATGAATATTGAACCCTTTCTTGCTCTTGGGCTGCTGCAGGAAGATGTTCTGTGCTGTTTCATGTTGGCACTATAAAAGAACATGGCTTAATTGCGTAAATCTTTAAAAACGGGTTGAGAGGGGGAGAGGCCTCTGACGATGTGCATTGTTCTGATGTGTCGAGTTGCATTAGAGTCAAAGGCGGGAACGTCAAGCCGAACGCATTCGAGGGCCAGAGATGAAATAGAGCCTTTGAATGCATTTAGACAAAAAAAAAAAAACAAACAAAAAAAACCAGACCCTCAGATGCCCCATGCAATCAGATCCCACTTGTGTTTTGGAACCAAAAAGTATAATATTCTCTACTGGCTTAAAGGGTGCTACATATGTGACCTTATTTTGGTGTGTGTTTCTATTAGAATGGGCAATAATACTATTGTGGAAAATCTTTTGAAATCCTTTCTTGGGAGTTTTTCTAACATAATTCAATAGCTAGATGTATGTTTTTTAAAAATATACAGATTAATGCATTTTAGATACCTCGTTCAGTAGGTACCATCTTATTTGCATATCTAAATGGATTTTGCATACATTTTTGTTTAGAAGTTATGCGATGTGCGGCAGTCTGGAGCCTTAAAGAAATCGTTTCCAGCAAATGTATTGGCTGTCATTCATTGTGAGCAACATTAGCATTATTGACAACTTTTTATTCAAGTAGATTTTGAATGATGCCAAAAGACAGGCCCTCAGATTCCCCCTGCAGTCACGTTTTAAAAACGCTTTTGTATTAGCCGTATAGGGTGCTATATACAGTTAGTGACTTCATATTGGTCTGTGTGCACAGCGCATATTTCTGTTTGTATGGATAATGTTTCTTCCAACATCGATTCCGGAAGCTTTTCTCCCCATGTAAAAGTGATCTCTGGTGTTGGATGATACGGCTGAACTTGATCCGGATTCAATATTTTCTGCCATGTAGGAATCCCTTGTCCGACAGGCAGCAGAAAAACACAGAGAAAGGAGAGAGATAGAGAGAGAGGGAGAGAGAAAGAGAAAGGGAAGAAGAGAGAGAGACAGAGAGGGAGAGAGAAAGAGAAAGGGAAAAAGAGAAATGGGAGAGAGAGAGGGGTGAGCCTCTCTCTCTTAGTCTCTCTGTCTCCTCTTTCTCTCTCTCTCTCTCTTTCTCCCTCTCTCTCTTTTCCCTTTCTCTTTCTCTCTCCCTCTCTTCTCTCTCTCTCTCTCTCTTCCTCTCTGTCTCACTCTCTCTCTCTCTGTCTAACTCTCTCTCTCTCTCTGTCTCTCGCTCTCACTCTCTCTCTCGCTCTCTCTCTCTCTCTCTCTCTTGTCCCACAGCTTGGGATTCTATGAGCGAGACACATTTAGAACTGATTATTTCTGCTTATTATCTCTGTTTTTAAGGCGTGTTCCAACACAAAGGCTGTGGAGGAGAGGAAAGGAGAGCAGTGGACAAAGCCCAGGTGATAATTATCTGTCTAAAAGCACTTGTCTGAATGATGAAACCCAATTAAAGTGCTTTAAAACAAGCGAGAAAATTGGATAAATAGTTGGAGAGGTGATGAGGAGATAGTGAGGAAAAGGACAGGCGAGGGGAGGCAGATGTAGTAATTTGCTCTCGTTTTTGGGTCGGTTTTCATCGTTTCAGTAGAGGAATCTCTGGAGGGCCTGCATGATAAGAGCACAAATCTTATATTACTATTATTTTGCTTCATATTATGACTGACCTTGCAATATATCAAAAGTGCATTGGCGAATCAACTGGGTGATATGATTAGAAATAGTTTGGACAAAATAATACTTTTGTTGGATTGTGTGGATCAGAACACCCACAGAAACTCACCTTGGACTGTGATTGGTCAGGACACTCATTGTAACAAGCGTTGTGTCTGGTTGGAGGGCTTGTTTGCAAATTACATTCTTCTATAGTATCAGTATGAAATGGGGGTGGGGGCAGGGCACGATAAGAATTCATTTTTGCTCCAAACAAGTAACTGTCCAGTTTATTGTTTGGAGCTTGGGTGACCTATGATATAAATAATAGAGTCAAACTATATAGATTTAATGAATATAGATTTAATGAACTGAAACTTCCAACACCATTTAATGAAACGATCAGGTGTGGCATCAGTTAAGTAAATTGCTGTTTACAAGATTAAAAAATACAAACTAATGCAATGTGACTGGGCTCGTTCGCTGAGGTGAAAACAGATGATTAGCTTTTAGACTTTTCACATTTAGACAATTTAAGCTTTGGATTGACTTTTCTCTGGGTAAATTTCAAGCCACATCACCTATTATGAATTTATCATCTGAATTTAAGGCAGTACGCAACAGGTAGAAATGATCTGGTCCAATTTTTAAAATATTTTTCAATAACGATCTAGAATCTATAATATATCTATAATCCTTTCTTAAAAGTACCTTAAGTAACTTTAATGAAAACTGTTTTCATGAACTATTACACACACACATACCTTATCATATTCTGAACGATTTTACAGAAGATTTTCCAAAAATATTGCTCACAGCTGGATTTATGATAGATCTTACAGTACAAGATGACCTGAAAACCATTTTTAATAGCAATTGATCCTTTCTCTGGAGTCTGCTTTCGCAACGAAATAAACACTTTAATTCAAACATCATCCAAAGGCTTGATTTTTTACAAAAAAATATGCAAATGTATGCATATTTAAGCAGATAACATCTAATTTGCATAACTAAAGGCATAAATTCCAGTACAAAAAATGCTTGTGAGAATATCAGTCATCAACTGGCAGGGATTTATTGTGATGTCTGTTATAAGATTCTATTCACCTGTAGGGTCTCGCCTTAATACAGTACAGCAGTAGTGGGATGCTGAGTGATGTCTCCCCAGTGCATTCAGTGTTCTGTAGGGGGCTATTTGAATACTCTGAATAATTCCTAAATCATCTATTCAATACCGTGTGCCAGGAAACACCGTTTACACTTTATTTGAATGCTGCTCCTACACCGATACCAATATGTTGCTGCATAATCATGCATGACTCATTGTTCTTCAAAGCCAGTCACCTCTTACTATCAGTGCAGCCCTTTATTTGATTCATATTCTTTAGAAGGACAGCTGATTTTTCTTTTAGGTATTTAAAGTGCCAGTTTCACTCATTGAAGAGCAAATAATGTAAGCTGTATTTCAACTTTGGCTAATTAGAAATACTAGAAATGCACTCTTGCTTCATTTAATAAAAAAATAGCCTAGTTTTTTTTTTTTTTTTCAGCAGCAGGGGAAAATGGTTTTGCTGTAAGTTAGTGGTGCACATGGATAGTACACTGCCGGTCAGAGTTGATAGGTAATTTAAAAAATATGAAATGAAGTGATACTTGACTGCAAAACCATCTGTAAAATGTTTTTGTTGAATATTTATTCATACATAATGTCTCTTTGACCCACCTATGTATATTAGTCCCAATGGCAAAGTTTTCAGCCTGAACGAGAGCACTTAATTTTCTTTTCTCTTTTTTTTTAAACAAGAGCTCTAATTCTAGGGAAACTCACCCAGAGGTGGCCTGTTGATGCTCAGTAGCGTGCACAATGCCAGATGGTCCCCCTGCAGCCTGCTTCTCAGGTCTGTCTTCACCTACAAATCACAACAATAAACAATAACAAATTGAGTGGGGTGTGGGAGATTGAGAGAAACCGAACAGTGTCTAATTTCAGAGGTTACTCTTAATGAAACCTCTAATCCTGTTAGTAGTTGAGAAGTCTCTCTCACAGTTCATACTGGAGATCGGCCAGCTGGCCCAGGCGAGTGTAGAGCTGTCCCATTCATCATACTGGGATGCCAGTTTCCCCATTATGGTGAGCTGGACATTGGCAATTATTTTACCAGCGTCACAGTATTATGATTCACAGAGTTCACTAACAGAAGCCTCGTCTAGCTGGACCATTATTGCTCAATATATTATTGATAGTAATAAGAATTAGCTTGCCATGAACATCAATAGAGAAAACATTGCAATTTTTTTTTTAAGTGTAAAATCTAACTTTAGGTTAGCTAGTCCTCTCTCTTTCTTTTTCTCTCCTTTCTCTCTCGCCAGTTCTTGCCACATGTCTCCACTTTCTGTATCTGTGGCTTCAAATTAAAAGCCCTCTGTCAAATCATGTAATTTCCATGTGTTACTTCTGAAGCCGTAATGTCACAGCAGTGGGCTGACACTGCATAATGTATATATAATGGAAATGCAGCATTGCGATAACAATTCACAAATGATATATTGTGCAGTTTATTAGTGAACCAAATCAACTCCTCTGCCTCCACAGTGTTTACATAAACATCCAATCAACTTTCTTTATGATTATATATTACACTAATATGAGACAGATAAATAATAGATGGCAGTAACACATCATTATCAGCATTATGTGTGCAAGTGCAGTCACGATGCAAAGCAGATGCCCTTTTCAGGATTCACCAGCATGGCTTGCAGTTTACTCATTATCCATTACACGGTTGGGTACGCAGAAGAATTCAGGTTAATTATCTTGCTGAAGCAAACGCAGTGTTGTCCTGGGCGGGGGGTGGGACCTGCGACCTACAGGTCATCCGCCGCCTTTCTCTGAGGCCGCCATCAAGAATCGGGGAGAGACAGAATGTGAAAGAGACAGAAACGCATTTTTGTCTCCTTTACTGTCGAAGGTCCAAGATTAACCAAGATTTACTTCATTAAATCCTAAAAGACAAAGAGTTTGATGATGGATGATATGAAGATATGAAATTGTTATCACAATAAATTACATCACAGTAATATTTTTATTATGACATTAAACGTTGTCATTGCTTAGAGAACACTGGACAATCACATGTTTCATTTATATGAGGTTTAACAGGGGCTACTATGTGGAATAAAATTTGTTTCAGGTAGTAAAATGAGATATAATGTTTGAAAAGTATTGCAATGCTGTATATTTGCCATATTTTTTTTTGGTGAATACATTAAAAACCACCAGAAAGTAGATTGGCACATTGCCAGGTGTGTTGCCAGCGGTGGAGCTGATTTATAATGTAATGTTCATAGTTCAAAATCTAGTGTATTAATTTAAGGCATATTTCCAGCCACTCTATATTTCTGTTGTATTGAATTGAAACTCCACTGTATCGTATCAAATTAAATCATGAATTTTGTGAACCGTTACACCAATTTCAGATATATAAGCTGCACACTGTAGCTTAATGTATCCACATCAGCGGCACTTCATTGAACTGAATTGAGTTGAGTTGAAAGACAGTGAGATAGAGACTGTGAGAGAGAAACTGTGATTGTCAGACAGTGAGAGAGAGAGACAGGAAGAGACTGAGACCAAGAGAGGTAGGGAGAGTGTGACAGAAAGGAGGGAGAGGGAGAGAGAGAGAGAGAGATTGAGAGAGAGCGTTTACTGCAGCAGCTATGCTCTGCCATTCATTACACGCTCCTGCTCAGGGTGGACACAAGGCCAATAAATGAGTTTGTCCAATTCTGCCTGCGATGCATTCAGGAGTGCTACATCAGCGTCCGCTCGCACATCCACATCCTGCCTGCCAGAGAGAGAGAGAGAGAGAGAGAGAGAGAGAGAGAGAGAGGGGGGAGACCCTTGTCTTCTCTGTCTCACTTTACTTTCTCATCCCACCACTGACACCTGAGAAAAAAATCCAGATGCAGTCGCTAAACTCTATACCTTGTCACAACAATGCATTTCTGTCCACATACAAACCAATAAACAACATTTATCTTTTCAAACCCAATCTGAAAGCTGTGAATAAACATCACATCTGCTCACAGTCAGCATGCCTCACCAGACCCAGCGCTCTCTGTGAGCAAGTACGCTGCCCGTCTAAAGTTTGGAGACACCTGGCTCTTTACAGCATGTTCTTACTACAAATAAGCATGCTTTCTAAACTGATTTATTTAGAAGAAATATTTTATTGTCTACAATGGGAATAAAGGCCTGGCCCCATCCGTGCTTGCCAGTGAGTCTTCATAAGCCAAAGTGCAGTCATTTCATTAGGATTTTCTGAAATTCCAAAATTTGGCATCAAGTTCACTTTTTGGTGTACTTTGTCCCTTGAACTTCAACCAACCGTGCTGCTGCTTTTGGCTGCTTTGGGGGTCCTTCATACAGCAGCACTGAATATTCAGTTTGGAGGAAATGCTAATTTTAGCAGAGTGTATGCATACACCTTTAAACATAGCATCCCGACTGACTATAAATAAACACATGAAAGAGCCTGTATGATATACAGTCAGTCGGAAGGCTATATTATTATGTGTGTTTCACTACTTTTGTGGTTTCACTACTTGTGGCAGATGAGTTAGCCAGCTTGCTTACCAAAGCTGCACACTACACCCCATTGTCACCAGTCAGGCCAATAAGTGTTTTTTGCAGGCCAATGGGTGTTTTTTGTGCTTTCTTTTGCTACAGTGTGTAGCACCGTGCTGTGGCGAGAATATATATGTGATGTAATTGTGTTTTTACTATTTATTATAGGCCAATTAGCCAGGTATCTGCTATTAGCACCTTTGCTCACCACAGGTGCTAACAAGTCATCCTATTGCTCCCAAGCACCCCAGTCTGATATAATTATGTTCTGTTTTGTGTTTTTACTGTATATGGTAGGTGCTACTTTCACGCTCATGCAGAATCTTCATTGCCAGTCTTCTGGAGTAGCCTCGGTCGCAGTCACATGACGCAAAATGACACGAACTGCGAATACCTAGTGTAATGCCAAAGGCACTGAATCCTGTCAAAAGTCTACTGTCCACTACTGAAGATGCTTCTGTTTTGCATTCTTTTTTTAATGCAGTTTTTATTGTTATAAATAACATTACCAGCATAACAATTTCAGTCAAAAATAGCATTTTTAAATCACTGAAGACACCACACACTCATATGTACACAAAGTTGTGTAAAAGTCTCTTTTGAGCAGATAAGATTTACCTGAGAGTCGTCTGAGCTCCTTTCATTAGAAGGGATAAGACAAAAAAAAATCCCAACAGTTTTGGCCTTACTGTGATCAATGTCACAAATTTGCATACATTTGAATAGTGACCCAGAAATCTTGAATAGTTTAAAATGTTCAAATTTCTTTTGGACTCCGCTATACACTGTGTGTGTGTGTGTGTGTGTGTATGTGTGTTGTGTGAAAACACTTAAGGTTTTTTGTAATTGTAATATGTTGTGATTCTTTAACATTTTATATGTAAACATGCTTTGGGTGTTAAAACCACTATATAAAATGTGAAGCTATAAATATATAAACAGATAAAAAAGTGATTTGAATTCTAATTTGAATTTAAATATTTGACTCATGTTAATAAAAATATCAGAAATCAATGTCCAGTCCATCAGCAGAATGGCCACTAGGAGGCCAGCAAAGACTTAATGTACTTTTGTCATATACACATGTACACACACACACACACACACACACACACATATATATATAAATATATATATTATATATATATAATATATATAAAATATATAATATAGT
>JBBPCZ010000037.1:16719820-16734025 GCA_037974445.1 Brycinus macrolepidotus | reverse complement strand
AGATTTGATTCAGGTGATCACTAATCAGTACCTCATAAAGCAGAATGAGGTGCTTGTGTAGGAATTTAACAGACACCGGCATGGAATGGTTGTCGTACTCTTAGAGATGCTGATTTATAAATAAATTGCAGTGATCTTTTATTTTTTTCCTGAGCTGTATATATTGCCTGCCACAGCATCAGGTTTTAGAGTTGAAATAGAAACTTTTACTGTTTTGACATTGTTTACATGTTCATGTTGACTGGTGCAAACTTGCTAAATCTATTTAGTTACTTATTTTCCATATTTATGCTAACATGCTAATTGCCCCCTTCCCCCAGTTATTGACACCCAAGGCAAAGATGTGCTACAACAAAATAGCTTTGTTGTTTATCAGCTCGACCTTACACTGAAAATTTGAAGAAAAAAAAGCCTTCCAGTGAAGTGGAAATATTCAAAGCGCAAAGCAAACTCATGAATAATTGAATTATTTTGCTTAGTTTTACTATAGTGTGCAAATAATTCTGGAAAACGGCCTGTCTACTGTCACATTACACATCGGTGCTGGCTAACGTTGTGCAGAGAGGAATGTGTGTCGTCAGCATCAGCCCACAGTTTGGGTGTTTTCACAGCCATAGTTTTTTTTTCTGCCTTTTGCTTTTAGAAAGCGTGGTGCGTTTTCTCACAGGCCCTGAGGCATCAGCGCTCTCAGCCACAGCCTTCATAAGCTGCCTCTAATCAGCTCCTAATTCATTAAGCGAACAGAGCCGCGGCTTCAGCAGCCCTGGCTGGTCTCTGTGACTTCCTGTCCAAGTCCAGCGGTTAAACGGACTGGAAGGGCATCACAGAGGCGCGGACGTGAGGCCGAGAGACGGCTGGTTTGTTTGTTTGGTGCCTTGAAACCCCTTTTGATACCCCTTTGATATGCTCGAACCCCAGACTGGCCGTTCCCACGATTGAAGAGGAAAGGCGCTCGACTCGCCTCAGATAAAATACTCTTTTGATCTGATGATTTTTTTTCCTCTTCTTTTTTTCTTTTTCTTTTTCTTTTTTTTTGGACCGTCATTTTTCAGCTTGGTTGAGCACTGTTAGAGCTCTGCCAAATGCCGAGGTTTTCGCGCAGTGATAGATCAATAGAGGAAATGTGTCCTAGTTCCACGGCCGTGGCAGACTGCTCCGAGCGTGGAGATGAAAGGCACGTTCGGCTTCTAATTAAACATTATTTTTTAATATCATCACCCTCATTTTGTTTTTTGAGGAAATTCAAGTCAGAGGGGCTTTTTTTTTTTTTTTTTTTTGTCTTTATCGCTGGATGGTGGGGGTGGAGAGGAACAGATAAAATTGATTCGCCATCTAATGGAGTGACTGGCCTGAATAATAACGCTTTTCGTCATCGGAGCTATCAAACCGGAGCTTCCGCCATAGATAGGCCCATGGCGGCCTATTAATAGAGATGCGGAAAAAAAACAATTCTGGAGGAAGGCCCCGCAAGTCTTAAGCTTGCTTGAAAGCTTTGTCATCTCTCGCTACAATCCCATTATGTACCACATCCTTAAAGCAATTGAAGACTCAAGCTTCATGCGTGCCTTCCAGCCAAGTGCTTTACGAATTGAGATATTAACTCTGAAAATGGAAGTTTGAGAGGGAATAAGGTGCCCACTTGGGAGTGGATATTGAGGATTAATTTCTCCAGTGCCTTTCCACCCTCCCTCCCTCATTCTCTCTCCTTACTCTACTTTTCCATCTCTCACCCATTTTTCTCTCTCTCTGCCATCACTAATTTTCAAAACAAGGTCTCTTAGCGCATGACACGTGGTATTGGGCCTGGGGAGTCTCCGAGCCGTCCCACAGCAAGACACGCGGGGAACCAGGGAACTCGGAGCTCCAGAAGAGGATGAGAGTGAGGTTGGAAGGAAGCAATGGGGTCAGAGGGTTTAAAAGGAAAAAAAAAATTCGATGTGTCAAGATAAGATTGCAATAATAAAGGTAAGGCACTCGCCGGCCGCTGCCACGGGCTCCGCCTTTTCATTTTGACAAGAAATCGGTGTTATTCTTTTATCGTTTAGCATGGAGGGCCACGCAGACGCACCTGAAGGAAGGCTGATTTTGCACGCCGTGCCACAGGTATACACCTTTCAGATGTTATGAAATGGGTTTTTCTCCCCCCTCCTCGTCCTAAAAGAAACGGCAGATGTCTCCGTGGCCCTGTGATATGAAAAATTCAATTTAAAAGGATGAGAGAAAGAATGGTGCGCGGCCTATTTTCCCTCCACCTCTCCGCGAGATATGAGAATGATGTTCTATTGTGAAGGGGGGGAAATGATGCCAATCGTGCTGCCGAGAAATTCCTTCATAATTCAATTCAATTTCCTCCAAATCCCAACGGCAAGCTGCTGTGCCAAGGAGACGGAGCGAGGGGAGGTAGGCGAGATGGAGAAATGGAGAGATGGAGGACGGTAAGAGATGGTGAGAGATAGAGGTTCGGACAGGGCAGATGGAAAGGTGGAAAGGACAGAGTGGAGCTGGAGAAGAGTGAGAAGAAGAGAAGGCGTGACTTGAGAGGTGCAACACCAGTGTGGATTAGTGTGTGTTCCTCTTCACTCCTCACTAGGCTGATGGATGGTGGACTGAAGTGTGTGAGGTTGAAGCGTCACCTCAGGGTCACGAGCGACGTGCCAGAGCCTGGAGTGCCGATTCTGTTGCATCTCTGTATTGCTGTTTCTCACCCAGGAGGAATAAGCCTCTGTTAGACAGCTGCTTACTCTGATAGGGATTTGCCAGGAAAGTGAACTTGAATAAAACGAATGACCTGCAGTTTGTGAGGAGTGTGTTACAGAAGTAACTCAGAATGCTACTGGTTTATGTACTGTGTAAGCAAGCAGTTCCATTTAGCCAAGAAATGGTCAAAATACTGGAATAGTGGTATGGCAATACGCCTTGTGAATCAATAATATGAGATGGTTAAATACTGCTCTAGACTCAAAATCTGTTCTTTTGCAAGGGGTAGGAGAACCTTCTGGGTCTTCAAGCCCTGCACAAAAAACAGTAACTATCTCTTTATCTGTGGGTTCTGCACTCTTACTTTTTGATTGGAAACAATATGGTTAAATTCTTGAAACGTCCAACAGAAAATTACCATTATATCTTTTTTATGAACAAAGATAAATACATAATGACATGATTAAAGATTGGCTTGCTCATGTTAACCAAATAATGATAGCGTGTTCTTTTGCAAGAAAATGACAAGAAAATTAAGAACCGCTAGCAAGTTTCAGCCAGAGTTGAAGTTAATACTCTCTAGATTAGACAGAGAGGACAGCATTTCTACGTTAGTTATTAAGTTTTTTTTTTGGTTATGTTACTTTAAGTGCAGTTATTATCCTAAGTGGTCATTGATGAGGTGGATTATTATCATCAGTGCTCATTGAAGACATGGGGATTAATTGAATTGGGATTGGCCAAGATGTTCACAGAGCACTTTGTAATTAGATGACACATTTTACATATTGAGGCCTTCTCTGCACATATATGTATAGACAGATAGTATATGGATTAAGGTATTCACTATGGTTTATATAAGTGAGTACCCTAATGAATACCTTAATCCATCAAAACTTCAACATCTGGGACTGTGATTGGCCAAGAAGCTGTGTTGTTCTGTCTTCTGTTACTTTTGTTAACTGCACTTGCAGAAATATCATTATGTTATTAATATTTTAGCTTGAGTGTGAGTTTTGAACAAAGCCAGTCTGTTCAGTGAAGATGTGTGGACAGGGAGATCTAGATAAGAAGGCGTGGGAGTGGAAGTTCACACAGGGGCCTTCAAGGTCATTGCTAGCAGGTGCAAAACATCTTTCCGGCCAAGTAGAAACAGTAACTTAGATGGATACATAAAGGTTCAAAAGCTTCTTGATGAGCTTGTGTGAACCCTTTCGACCTCAGTGTCTTTGAGAGGAGTTAACTGGGGAGTGGTGTGGTTGACCGACATCACCTTATTTAAGCTTAGAGGAATGCTTCAACCTATCTCTATTGACCAGAGGTCCATATTTGGTAATTGAAGCTCAGACATGAGTATTGCCTCAGTAACGGAGAATAGACAAGGTAGTGACCACCTGCACTAATCCCCAGAAAATTTCATGAAGTTCTTAGCTAGTGAGAAATGAACACCTTTGACTTTACAAGTATATTAACCTGTGTAAGAAAATCTAGCTTGGACCCTTCTGCAGAGAGACACATCGAGGACCCCCTGAGCTTGTGAAAATAAGAAAATTCTCCACTGACCAGATGAGATGAACCTCTGCTTTTTATTTAAATATTATTGTTATTATTTTAATACTACGTATAGATTATTGAACCCGAGGCGGATAAGGAAATTTCCACTGCAGAACTCTCTGGTAAAAACAATGTGATTGGATGGTTGGTTGATTGGTAAAAGCAATGTATTGTTCAAATTTATTAGACAGCTGCTTGCATTTAACAGGAGTTTGCCAGAAAACAGAGCTTGTGTGCCTTGAATGAGGCGAACGAGCTGAATATATTTGTGAGAAGTGTGTTACGGGGATGACCCGAATCGCTGAAGTGCCAGTACAGTCCACTGTTTTTGGCAAGCAGTGCTGAAACGCTTCCAGTAAATATAAAGTGCACGGAGGTCTTTGGTATTTACAGAGTTTTTTTTTTCTTTTGGCGAATTCCATCACTGCTTAAATTACAGCCCTTAGACTTTGTGCAGTCACTGTTGGTTAGAGTTGCAGTCGTGAAGTCTCACATTCACAGTTGGTTAAAGTTCATGTATAAAGTGACTTAGTTAAAGTGTATGAGAGAAAGAAGAGCGATGGAGGGAGAGAGAGAGAGAGAGAGAGCTTCAGGCTCGTGCGAGGATCAATGAGCCGGCTCCTCTGAAGGCATGTAGAGCTCTGAAAAAAAATGAGCCGCACGAACAAATATGACAATGAAGAAGTGCTCCTCTGCAGAGACGCAGCAAGCACAAAATCATAGAGACCAGAGCGGAAGGGAGAGAATTGTGTACGGATCTGTTTTTATTTTTCCATCCGACTCGCACCTTACTCCTTTTTGGGAGTTGTTTTTTTTTTTTTTCCCCTGTATTATGTGCAATAGCTAGGAGGCAAGCAATGTGGCAGTAGAGTCTTCAAAGAGTGGAGGCTTATCAAAGAGACACAGCAAGCAGAGAGGAACAGGACAAGATGGGGGGAGGTGGTGTGTTGGGAGAATGGGGGGGTGGGCTGCAGCGGGAAAAGGTGGAGGAACGAAGAGTAAAGAACGAGGGATGATCACAAGAGTGCGGTTAGGAATGAGAGACGGCAGGAGAAGGAAAGGCCTTGTCAGGCCTGTTTAGCATTCAGCACATGCTAATTGAGTCTGCGAAGCCCTGTAGATGCATCTTCGCCTCACACTCTTGTTTTCACACGGGCGGAAGCTTCCTTCTTCCGTCTTCTTGGATAGCATCTGTCTCTAGAAAGCGGTTTAAAGCAGTAGTTTAGTAATGTGTATACAGTTTTTAGCTAAGTAATGGAAGTTTGTAGCCCACTAAGTAGCATGGTGCTCATTGCAAGGCTAAAATATCACACACTCACCTCAAGCCAAATTGTTTGGTAATCTCTAATAGACTTGTTTATGTGGTTTCTGACACTGTATGACTACAAACATGGACCAAAGTATGCCATATAGCAAAAAACAGCAGTAGCATCCGTCTTAAAGTCTGAATTTGACCTTTTTTTCATGTCTAATGATTTAGCTTTGCAGTTTGCACAACGTAATTGCTCCAGATCCCAAACATTTCCACAATAGTTGACCACACTTGTAGTAAGGAATAACAAAAATATCTTTTTTTGTAGTACTGGCCCAAATTATTTGAATACTCGAGTGTTCATTTGTATCGTCCATAAAAATTGTAGCCTAAACTACATATTTCAGCTGCAACCCCCCTAAAAAAGATACTGATTATTGCTAAATAAAATTTTAAATCATAAATGAATAATAGGTCGGCCCCACGGTGGCACAGTGGGTAGCGCTGTTGCCTCACACCTCCAGGGTTGGGGGTTTGAATCCAGGTCTTTTGTGTGTGTGTGTGTGTGTGTGTGTGTGTGTGTGTGTGTGTGTGTGTGTGTGTGTGTGTGTGTGTGTGTGCGCGTGTGTGGTTTGCAGTTTGCATGTTCTCCTCGTGCTGGTGTGGGCTTCCTCTGGGGTCTCCAGTTTCACCCACAGTCCAAAGACGTGCGTCAGGTGAACTGGGGATTCTAAATTGACTGTGAGAGTGAATGGTGAGTGGGTGTGTGTATGTGCGCCCTGTGGTGGGCTGGCGCCTCGCCCAGGGTGAGTAGCTGCCTCGTGCCTGTAGACCCCGGGATAGGCTCCGGGTACCCGAGACCTTAGTAAGGATTAAGCTGTTACAGGAAATGAATGAATGAATAAAAGGTCTCTGTGACATCTCGCACAACATCACCTGCACCGCGAAAGAGCTAAAAAAAAAAAAAAGAAGAAGAATTACTGAGAAAGAAGTGTGGGAGCACTTTAAAAGACCAGATGGTATGGTATTCGCATGTTATCTGGGGGTTACAAATCCCTGACACTAAAACAGGAACTCGTATCCTGAGTTCTTCTAGTGGATGAAATAAAAGCAACTAACTAAAGTGAACTAAAACTTTGGTGGCGATAAATGAAATGATCATTGAATTAAAAGAATGTGTTGATACAATTGTAGCTTCTATAGCAACATAGCGTGCAAGCAGCAGGACTTCAACTGACTTAAAATATTATCGCCACCTACTGGATACATTTTAAACTGCTGAGGTGAAAAATGCTTACAATGATGGTAAAGTTTAAACATAAAAATAATTTTATGATTGCTTTTAAGAACGAGTATTCAAGTACACATTTGGAAATAAAAACAAATGTTTGGAGCCTGTGTAATGCTATTTTTCCGCTGAACTCTGGCGTTAAAGCTAAGCATTGTCGTAGCACCATGGCAGCCAGTCAGTGTTGGGTGAGGATTGAGCTGCTACTTCCTATGACAAATCTAAACATTTGCACTGTTTCCTGTGACAGCATGCAGGAATAATGGGGTAGATGAATCACAGGCTGAAAAAGCTCTAGCCTGCTGCTTTCCCATTTGCAACTCGAACCGCCCCGTGTCTAGCCCATCCATTTGTGGAGCACTTTTCACCTCAGACCACACCTAATGAGTGATGAATAGACACATCACACAATGGTCCATTTCCCTGAGCTGTCCGCTGCTTCTGATTCAGCCCTACTGTAACTCCTCTTCTACTGATGGCTTTTTGCTTAGATATTAATCCTAAGGCTTATTATCCAATAGCAAGTATAAATGAGTTTGTAATTACTATGAAAATCAAGAACCTCCAAAGTCAGACAAGCCGTGCCAAAAAAGAAAGCAACTGGGATCAATACCATTGCCATTGAAATATTTGAAAATTCTAAATAAGATTCAGTTAAAATACTGACCTGATTATACCAAGAAATCTGGAAAACTGTTCAGTGGCCTTCAGAACAGAAGAGGTTGATTTATACCCCAATATCAAAGAGCGTGCAAACTATCACACAATTTCAGCTTTATCACATGGCAGTTAAACCATGTCCAAGACCAATAAAAGGAATGGAAGAGCTGAATAGTAAAAGAAATGCAAGCAAGATTCAGAGAAAGCAGAGGAACGAAAGATGTTGCTGCTGAGGTACGCTGGCAAACTGAAAAAAATCTAAGGAATTCAAGAAGAAAGGCAGCATGTGTTTTAATGACTACAGCGGAAACGCAGGACAAAAGATTGATCTTTTGAGGGTACCTTGAAAACAAACAAATGAATCTTTGACCAAATAAAGCCACACCTCTCAACAGCCAGCAACAAAGTGGATACAATCAGAGGAATCTGATCAAGCAGCCTGAGGACCTAAACAGAAGACAGAGTATTCTGGAGAAACACTATCCACAGGGCCGCCAGGAGTCAGACCCAGCTTGATGAAACTGATGTTATATAGGTATGGGATTGAAGGACTGAAGTGTGGGTCCATGTAGAGGCCTTTAAGGTTTGTAAGGTTAACCCTTAGGAACTTAAGTTGCACTTATTACTATTAACCAAAGCATGGTGTTATTTTACAGTGGAGGGTAGAGTAACTTAAATCCATACCCAAGTAAAAGTATTTTTACATCAGTGAGATAATGACTCAAGCAAAAGTTCGTTTCCGCAAACCATCTTGAGCAGGAGCACAAAAGGAGCTGTTCCTGTTAGTGCTGAGCAACACATGAAACTGCAGCAGAAACTCCAGCGTCTGTCTGCACCTGTTAGGCTCTATTCTACTCTTTTTTGGATTTTTTGTTTGTTTACACTCTTTAAAATAGAGCTGCCAAAAAAGGTCTTTAAGAAGCACCTCTTTTGGATTCTATTAAGAACCTTTTTGGTAAATGGTTCAGGATGTGAAGTTTAAAGAACCTCCATGTTGTGTAAATATTCTGTACCAATTTCAACCTTAGCATAAAAAAACAACTTAAGCTTCAAAGTGTGAAGAGGTATGCCCAGAATGAAATTAAACCAAGAGCTAAATGCACAAAGTTACTCAGTAAAATGAGTGAAAAACAGATCACACTGTTAATGGGTGCATCAGGGACAGGGTGACTTTCCTCTCAGCTCTTCTTGAGGACACCAGTCAAAAGTTCTTCTCGCTTGCATTTTTTTTTTCAGTTCTACCCCTCAGTTAGATAAATGATATACAATTTCTTTTTTACTCCACTTCCCTGCTAGGTGGGACTTGTTCCATCACATAAACCCACCAGACATTTTCTCCTTTTGAGGTCTTGGGGTTCAAGCTCCTAATGAGGTTCATCTCCTGATGTTGGGGTAAACGTTTAGGGGGTCACACCACTCAAGAGCCCATGAAGTTACTCAGATTTCTGTATCTATAAACGTTTAAAATACTTGAAGAGAAACAAAGTTGTTTGAAGTTGAAATTACTCAGGAGTATATAAATCCATCCCTTTTTATATGATTTTCTTTTACATGAGAGCTGAGAAAATGGAACTAGTTACTACCCACCTCTGATTTTATATTGACTGTTTTTTTTTTACCCATAGCTTACGGAATCAAGCTGTTGAGCCTGGATTGAAAACCTTCGGTTCAAATTACAATTTTAATAAAAAGTCACTGTTGTGTGTGCCGCCTTGTTGTGCAAGAAAATAAAGAAGAAAAAAAAGGCTATGTTTTGGTCTTTTTGACATCGAAACAAACAGAAAATAATTGAACGCACTCAAAACTGTCAATATAGAATGTAATTTGAATGTAAATGTAATTCATTATGCAACATACTGTGTAATCAATTACTTAATGACGAAATTACATTTAAATCGTGTAGCGAAATGACAGTAATAGCTGAATACTTTCATGGGATGTACTGCGGCCCTTTTCCCCTCTAGTTCCCAGCCTTCTCTCCCGAGTCTTAAACCTAATCCCCTGCTGTGTCTGGCTCCGTAATACCCTCTCTTGCCTGTCTTTATTCTTTATGAATTTCTCTTGCATATTCAATTTCTCATTCCAGGCCTTTTAATACTTTCCACTGGACTAATTTCAGCACCCACTTCCAACCCGTCAAAATCTTGTGTTGCGCCCTTTCTATTTCTCTCAGTGTTCTGGTTCGGTTCCCCGTCTCCAGACTTGGGTCGCCCTGCCAAATCTGCATTGTGTATCCCTCAGTTACTGCCGCCTCCTGTTTTGCTCCATGCTCTCAGCCTCTCTCTCCGAACACTGCCAGCTCCTCGGCTCTCTTCGTCTGGAAGCCTCATCCAGCCTTGTCCCCGCTGTGCTCCATCAGCTTATCTGCCTCCAGCTCCATGCCCCCCCCCCCCCACACCCCAACCCTGCCATCCAACTACAGTTAGCCTTCTCCCATCCAGCTCCAAAACCCCCTCTCCAATCCGGTGCCAAGCTCCTTCCGCCCGGCCAAAAGCAAACTCCCTCCTCCTCTTGCCCTGCTCCATCCAACCCTACTTACTTTGGCTCCTCCACCCTCCCAGGCAGCTTTTAGCCTCTTTGGCCCGTTGCTGTTCCTCCATCCTTCCTCAGACTGTCTTTGAAGACAATAGTGGAGGCTGGCGGTTGAAATGTGCGTCCGCGCCCACAAATCTTATGTGATACAGGTGGGCTGTACGATAAAAATTTAACGTCACAATTCTTGAATATTGTTATATCACCACATTTTATTTGAGGTAGTTTGATTGGATAAAATGCACTAGCAACATCTACAGAAGACAATTAGTGATTTTTTATCATTTTTTTTAAAGTAAATGGCTAAAGTAGGTGCAAACGGTTGGTAAAAATGAATTAATAAAATAATACAATGGTATCTGATCAATGAAATCTAATTAGTAGTTTTTTGTTACTATTGTGTTTGTGATTTGTAGTTATTAATATGTTTGTTGTTCTTTGTAGACTGGCTGGATTTGGCCTAAAACTGTTGTTTTATGTTTAAGTAAAAAAAATTAAAAAATAATAAAAAACACATTAATAATACTTTGCAAAATATGTACAACAGTGGCAGCCTTTTCATATGAAAACTATATTTACAGAACAAGCTGTACTTTTAGCTAGCTAATATGTTTACCATTGTACAACATGTTTTCATGTCAGTGAAGGTATTGTTGTGCTTCCATTCAAAGCGAAGTTAGACTTGCATATGTTGTGTGTGATCTACTTCATCCTTTGTTTTAAGAAAATGCTCCCAGGCTTTCAGCTACAATTATTCTTTTCTTTTGCTACCTGCTTACATTTACATAATTTGCAGGCACTTTTATCCAAAGTTACACACAATATTTTGTGTATCACAGATGTGGCCAAACATAGTGCTACTAGTCCTGTCCAAAGGTTTCTTATTGGTGTAGCGTTGTGTATCACAGTGTAGACTGTACATTAACCATACACATAGATACACGCTCAAAGACAGACTGCTGTCCTTTTTAGATTGTCAGTGACTTGCTTTAGTTTTGATGCCATTTGAAAATGTAAATGAAAAACGACCAATAGTAATCGAACTTGTTTTTATTGTTGCCATTATTGTTAATGTTCAACAATTTTTTCAGCTCTAGCTGCATTGCAGTATTGAGAGAATGGATAGAAGAGAATTAAAGATTGGATGTGATGAAAATATCTTTCGCCTGCGGTATTTAGTTCAGTTTTTTTTACAGCATTTCCATTTTGGTTCTCATCCCAAACAGGATTTGTTTCCCTTCTCTACCAGTTTTACGGACACACCTGTTCTCAATGTTTTGGAACTGTAGTTGAGAATTTGGAGGTTTTTGCACCCCTCAGCCAGCCTCTATCCATAAACCCTTTCTTTGCGGTTCTACAGAAATACGTTTATGTGAATCTTTGCTGAAGTATAAATCAGCCCAGCGTGGAGAGTGTGTTCCACGTAAGCTTGGGTTTCTCTGAGCTCAGGGAAAGGAAGAGCTGCCTCTGGAGCGATGCCTGGAGGAACCATTTAAGCAGAGGATCCATATTTAAACAACTAAACGCCCCCCACCTCCCCCCATACATTTAAATAGTAATGCATCTGCCTTAGAGACCTTTAATCACAATCTCAGCTGCTCTATCTTGAAGAATACCGATACGCCAGAATCGGCCTTGGGACAGCGATAATGTCCGTGATTGAAGTATCATAGCTAGGCTAATACATGCTCCCAAATAAGATTGTTTCCACATGCGTATACATTACAGATGTTTAGCGCCCCTTTCTGTAGATCAAACAGCATGATTTGCATTCTACACCAAGCATATTAAAGGCGCCCCTTTTTACACTACATCAAGCAATTCCATTTGCATTCCCCACACAGCGTGATAAGTACATTTTGCAACAGATAAAACAATTACATTAATGTTTGCATCCATATTCAAGCAGAAGAATGACAGACATGCATTGTCTCGTACATCAAATGCTCAAATTAATACGAAATTGGAAGGAAGAAGCACAATAAAAGGTTTGGCCCCAAGACAATGAGCTCCCCTCCCTTCCCTCTTCTTCTCCGTTTCGCCCTTTCGATCTACCCCATTCTCCTCGCAAACAGACGCGATGCATGGGGCTTGACAGACAGCGAAGCTGTTGGGGCCACGATGCCATGTTTGAGTTTTCCGAGGAAGCTGATATAATTACCGAGCATGGAAATGCTCCCTAGTGGCTTCCAGTACTACTAGAACCATACGAACACAATCGCACAGCGAGCAAGCCGATGACTGATAAGTGTGTAAGTGAGAACAGACTGCAGATAAACAGTGTGTTGTGCCACACCATGCTCGGTGTGTGTGTGTGTGTGTGTGTGTGTGTTTTTAGATATTTGTTTACTTGCAGCATAGTGGTCCATATTTTAACTTTTTTACCAAAATCTCTGTGATTCATTTTTCAAAAACATTGTTTTTGGTTCCAGAAGTTAAGAGTATATATGACATGATATAATTTATGACGTATTACTTACACATATGGCTTGTGTTATTCGTAAGTACTTACATACAGTTTAATAAATGCGACATTTTACGTATGTTACCTATATATGGGATGTATATATGACCCCACAACAAGATAAACAAAACAAACTAGTGTGTGAGAGTGTCTTAGAACTCATAGGCCTACTTTGGAATGTGCACTACTTCCCAGCACCATTAATATGAACACATTAGGGAGGAAATCAAGGGAACAGAGGAGCGAGCAGAAGTGACTGAACAGACAAACAGATTAATAAATGAATAGATAAATAAATAAGCATCCGGGGTGGCAGGCGGGAAAGAAAGCAGATAAGAGTTCGTGCTGATGGAATCCAGGGTGAGCGAATGGCAAGAAAGGAGAATAACAGATTTGAGTCTTGCTTGATGAAAGGCATGCTGGTATTGTTGGCCCTATATGTCTTAAATTACTCTGTTAATGGGGCTTTTATATGTCCTGGAATGGTCTTCTTAATGGCCTTCTCTAATTCGTGTTCTTTCGAAGTATGTGTGTGTGTGTGTGTGTGTGTGTGTGCTGTTCCTATGCTATCGATCCCCCACCTGCCCTCAGCAAGATGGGGACTAACTCAGAATTGGGAATAGGGCTTTTCTGCAGGATCAGTGATTTCCACCGTTTTATGAGCTCTGCGTCTAAGTGTGTGTGTGTGCGTGTGCGTGTGTGTGTGTGTGTGTGTGAGAGAGAGAGAGAGAGAGAGAGAGAAAGACAATGTGAGTTCTGTTTGTGTGTGTATCTGTAGTGTGTAGTTGTGAGAGTGAGTGTTGGTTCTTTATTGGAGTGTTTATGCATCTGTGTGCGTGTGTGTGTGTGTGTGTGTGTGTGTGTTTGTACAGTCAGCCTAACGTGTTGAGAGACTGGAGGTCATCTTCACAGTAATATCAGGGATTTTAATTATGGATTTTGCACCCTATCAAGAGGCGGCGAGCGTCCCTCTTTAGCGCTGCATCGAGAGTAACCTTCCCTAGGAGTGGGAAGGAAACATTTCCTCATTAATTGCCCCTCGGAAGATTGCATATTGAAAGAGCCCATGTGTCTCGAAGTATGATATTACAAATTTGGTGGTCAATTAGCCTAGTTAGGGGCCCCCAAAGTTATAATTAGATTGTTTTGACCGGCCGCCCTGCTTTTCTTTTCTCCCTCCACAGCTGCCACACCGTAGGGTGACGTTCTCCACCGCCAATCCCGTGCAGGACCTGCAGGATTCCTCCCAGCAGAGTTACTATGATAGCGGCCTGGAGGAGTCCGAGACCCCCAGCAGCAAGAGCTCTTCTGGCCCTCGCATCGGACCGCTGGCCCTGCCTGAGGACCACTATGAACGGACCACACCCGACGGCAGCATCGGAGAAATGGAACACCCTGAAAACGGTGAGATATGAGCCGCTGGTTGCTATAAAGGCCAAAACCCGGCTTACAGACAAATTCTATCGTAGCTAATGTTGCAAGGGTGGGCAAGCTTTACAGAAATAAGACATGAGAGCACATAACTCTGTCAAAATTTCAGCACTGTGCAAAAACTTAGACACCTACAAAAAAACATTATTTTTATATTTAAAATCTTTTTAGTTGAGCAGGGAGTGTTTTTTACATTAATATTACTTAATATGCTAAATAAAACTAAAAAGAATAAATACAAATAACACTATACAGTAAACAGTGATGTTCTGTTCAGTATATCAGTGTGTTCTTGTGGAAGTCCAGTATTACTGTAGTTTCATCAGA
>JBBPCZ010000037.1:16702013-16712059 GCA_037974445.1 Brycinus macrolepidotus | reverse complement strand
AGGACCACAAGTGAGAAGGTGTCATTTAGATCATCGATCATTCTCAGCACAACAGTGACATGGACATGGTAGTGGCATGTTAGTGTGTCTTAGCGTGTGTATTTGTGTAAGACCGCCAACCGCTACAGTCTGTAATCACAAACTACAAAGTGCACCTATATGGTAATGAGTGTAGACAAAAGGTAGGTGGACTAAAATGGGCCATCGGTGTACAGTGTTTAAAAGTTTGGACGCCCTGGTCAAACAAGTTGTCAGAAGTTTTTAAAGTAACAGCTGATGTATAAGCTGAATAAATTTATATCATATCCCCAAAACAAGCAAAAAAACATGTGAAAATTGGTTTTATATTTAAGGCATTTGGCAGATGCACTGGTGCTTTGTAGTATACAAGGAAAACATGTCACACTAGTAAACCTAGACTTACATTAAGAGATGCTAGCAAGATTCTCTCTGAGATGAAGTTTGCACTCCACCAGGCAGCTCTCAGATCACACAGAGAAGACACAGAAGGTTTTGTGTGTGTGTATGTGTTTGTGTGTGTGTGTTAGTTAAGTTAGTTTAGGTCCTGAACATATAGTTCTTATCCTAAGTGCTCAGATAAGAGGTGTCAGTTTGAAGATATCGGGGGTAGCAGTTCTAACGGTCAGCACCACTTATGGCACTTTTCCACTGGCACAAGGAACCACGCCGCACTGTGAACAAATGTTTTTTCCATTACAAATAAAACGAGCCATACCCAAGCTGTACTGTCATGGCCCTACTTGATGGCAGAGCCAAAAGCGGTCCGCAGCCCAGCTGACTGCCTTTTGATTGGGTGGTGGTGGCTGAGTGGGTAGGATACTTGCCTCTGGATCAAGAGGTCATGGGTTTGAATCCCACCTTCAGCACCTCCACTGGGTTCCTGAGCAAGACCCTTAACACCAAGTTGCTCCAGGGAGGCTGTCCCCTGTAGTTAGGGATTGGAAGTCGACTCCATGGACCCGGTTTTGGGACGACCGGCCATAAACTGTGGGATAGAATTGAGTCAGAGACTCTGTTACCGGACTGAGATACACTGGAACATCAAAGTGTGCTAGAACTTCAGTTCCATCGCAGTACAGTTTAGGTACAGCACGGTTCCTCTATACCTATAGAAAAGTGACTTTAGGTGCCAAAAACAAGAAAAGCCATGGTGCATGTCTTGAACATACGAGTAGGGGTCAGTCAGGTTGGGCTGTGCTTGATGCTCCGAGGGTGTGAGTTGTGAACCGGGGTCTGATCAGTGCTGTTTGGTAAGACGGTTTATAAAGTGTTTGAACTAATCTTCATCAGTTGGTCTGGAATGAGATGATGACATTTGAGGCTGTGGTTAGATATGCGCCCCTGAGCATGGAACCCAGCACAGAAGGTGGAGCTAGCGTGTGTTTATTTACTCTCCTTGGTGAAGTGTTAACCTACATATTAAAGCCACTCCACTGTTTACATTCCAGCAGTGCCCAGGAGCCAGCGTGGGGTTAAAGCACCCAAACAGGTGATAACATCCCCCCGTTGTCCGGGTTTGCAGCGGATGCTGGAGCAGAAAAGCCTTTGAAGCGTGTTACCATAGTACCAACGTGATCCCCCTTTGATCCTGGATCAGATTGATGTATGATGTAATACGGTAGCTGGCTGTAGGAGTGGAGGAGGCTGCGCTTTTTTGGCCTTATTTTATGTGATTCACTGATGCAGTCACAGGCATCGTCTCATACACATAAGCAATCTCTCTGCCTCTGTCTCTGTTTCTTTCTCTCTCTCTCTCTCTCTCTCTCTTTCTCTCTCTCACTCATTCACTCATACCCTCTCTATATCTCTCTCTCCTTTTTTGTGCCTCTCTCTTCTGAGCCAAGGCTAAGGCAGGCTTCCTGATATCAGCGCTCCTCTATTTGATTCTCATGTAACATGATCTGTTGCTATTGATTTCTCCAGGTCTCTATTTGGCGCACAAAGCATTAGCTCTGGTTTTCAGCTCCTTCTCCGCCAGACTCAGTCCTGCTTTCCCTTTACTTGCTTGTTTTCGGGCGTTTTATTTTATTTATTTTTTTCCCTGATACCTTTAGTATCAGCGAATATTAATCTTATGATCAATCCTAGATTTATTTCTTTAATTTAGACAGCAGGTTGTAAAGGTGAATACTGACCAAAAAGACAATTATCCCCGCAAAGTTACATTTTAGATAGAGATTTTTTTTTAATCATAATATTCCAAATTTTGATTTGTAAGAAGCAGCTCTACAATGAATATCCAGGGTCGAGACTTGTGTTCACAGTACCAGGCTGATCTGGCACAAATCCAATTTTTTGGCCTCAATGTGACACAGATCTGATCTTTTTAGAGCAGCATAGACACACAAATCTCATATTTCACACTCAGTGCAGCATGATTGAGCAGGGAAAACACTAGTTCAACTGAGTGAGCAGGTAAAAGACTAAAACGCGTGGAGCAAGGAGCCTCTAGGATAGGGGTTGGGTAACATTCTCTACAAAACTACAACATAAAGAAAAGGCTATAAGCATGCTAGTATGTGAAGCACAACTGCCATATGTTTTATTAGACCTAGTGTGAGTAAGTAAATTGCCTGTTTATAACATTGCGAATCCAACAGAGGACCTAGAAATGCACATTTTAGCAGTAACTCAAGATTATATGTCAAAAAATTTATTCAACTGCTTCAAATGGAGATACAAGGTTTTGCAATGACATATTCAACAATTGAATTTTGTGCTGCAGGAAACTACTAGGCCACAGATTTTCAGTTTATTTGATTAATAATTTAATATCAAATTCTTTTTGTATGAATGTGAAGGATCCTATCATTTTTAGACCAACAGGTAGTTTTAAAAAGATATATACCAAATCATGTCGTTCACTTGTATTGCACAGGTTTGGTGTTGTCATGCACTTACACACCAAAAACACTTAGCTAATGTGCAAAAAAAGAAAAAAAAGGAAAAAATTGCAGTGCTGAATGTGGGAAACACTGGTTTAGCACATTATTCTCTCCAAGCTTTAAGTGTGATTGCTCTTGAACCGTTTTTTAATCAAATCTAGCACCGCATTCACACCCCTACCAGCATTAACTTACAGCAAAATGTGAGGTCAGGTATGAAGCTGTATTCTGTATATATTCTAATGCAAATTGAATCAAAGGGTTTTTTGCAGCTTTAAACCAATGTAATACACTAGGATCCCTTATTATGATGATACACAGACAACTCCTCAGCACAGTGCAAATATTAGTTCAATGTTAATTAGCACTTGTATCTGATTCACTTGATGGCTTAACAATTCCTCCAATCAGTATTTCATTTGCAATGATGGCCGGTAGCTGGGTGTATCTAAACGCAGTTTTGATTACAACATGATGAAAATCAACGCTAGATGAATGTCACATCCTACCAATAAAAAAGTCAATGAGCTCATTACATAATTAGCATTATTTAACCAGATAAGGTCAGTGAGAACACAACTTGACAAATATAAACGTTCTGTTTATCCATTTAACACCCATTTCTTCTCTTTTTTAAAATGGGATTTTTCTATGATGTTGCATTTGTTTTGTAAACAACATGAATGAGTTGACTTTGTCTCGAACTGCAGTTTTATACATGCATTTGTACAGCATATGTAGGAACACACTTTGCCCTGTTTTGTTCTGTTTATTCTGACAGTCTAGTAGTAGTAGTACTACCTGTAGTGGTGGTAGTAGCTTAGTTGGTAAAACACTTGCCTGTAAACCTGAAGACCACAACGTTGCAGGTTCAACCCCCCCACTTTCTGCCATTGTGTCCTCAAGCAAGACACTTAACCCTCAGTTGCTCCAGGGGACTGTCCCTGTAACTACTGATTGTAAGTCGCTTTTGATGAGGGCATCAGCCAAATGCCCCCTTTACAATCTGAGTTCCTCCCTTTTTTGTCCCATGACTCCCTTTAGAATCACCTGGTCCTTGTTTGTCCCTCTTTATTTAAGCCACCTCGACTATGAGGCTGGCATCCATCCACCCTCACGATTACGCCTGGCTCATGCTTTCACTGTGTGTCTAGGTCTTTTGTGGCATGGAAGTCTACTAAGCTCTTTGGGACCTAGTGTGTTTGGTTCGCGCCAGCCTCACTGCTCAGAACTGTGAGGTCTGCCCCTACTGCTTGTGGGTATCTCCTTTGTCTGTTGCCTTGGACCGTGTGCACTACCATCAGGACTGCGTGGCCCACCCTCACTGCGAGATCTGTGATGAGACCTTGCTTGGTGCTGTGTGTGCCTGCTTGTCCTCCTCGTTAAATGTGTGTCGGACCCCTCATGTGAGATACGATGGCCTTGGCCATCGGTGAGCACTTGGTCCCTAGTGTGGCTGGTTTGCCGGTCGGCTGGCCCCTGATCCAGAGACATCCTCACCGACATGGCCCTTGTATGTGTCCTTTTCAGATGTGTGCGTTCCTTTAAGTGTTATGTTAACGTGAGGGCCTCGGTCCATCCGTACCCTGTTTATGTTAAACTAAGAGCCTTAGTCCGTCTGAATCCTGTATGTGTTAAGGCGAGGGCCTTTAGCCCATCTATTCTTTGTCCTAATCCTGTGTCTGTTTCAGTAAAGGCTGTTGTCAGTCTGTTCCCTGTTTTGTTTTCCACTGCTGCACGAGCCAGTGCTCCATCTCCACCTATTTCCCTGTTTTTTCTCAATGAAACCAGATCCCCATGGTGCATGTCTTGAACATACGAGAAGGGGTCAGTCAGGTTGGGCTGTGCTTGATCCTCCGAGGGTGTGAGTTGTGAACCGGGGTCTGATCAGTGCTGTTTGGTAAGACGGTTTATAAAGTGTTTGAACTAATCTTCATCAGTTGGTCTGGAATGAGATGATGACGTTTGAGGCTGTGGTTAGAGATGCGCCCCTGAGCATGGAACCCAGCACAGAAGGTGGAGCTAGCGTGTGTTTATTTACTCTCCTCGGTGAAGTGTTAACCTACATATTAAAGCCACTCCACTGTTTTCATTTCCATAGCATTCCATAGATACTACTGCTGTGCGTTCAACAATAAGGGCAGCATGGAACTTCTTTTATACAGGGGTAGCTCACGGAAAACTCCAGTTCCACACACTGATACATTACACAATGGCCAGTGTACAGATACGCTCAGAAATGGTGTAACATTCTGGCTCGCTAGCAACCTGGAGCTGTAGGAAACTGTACTCAGAGTTAAACCACTCTGAGTACACCTCATTTCAGCTGTTTAGGAATGGCGACTCATCTGCTGAGCTTCTCTACAAAGTGTCTGATGTGCAGAGCTAGCAACTAAATATATCAACATATTTTTATTTTCACATTCGGTAAAATCTAATATTCATATAATCTTTAAGAATGAGGCACATTTTCCTTTAATGCCTAAATGAAAAACACATTCTGTTATTATTATTATTATTATTATTATTTGTATTCATGTGTAAATTCTTTTATGTATTTTGTTGCTATTTATGATTTTTAATAAAATTTTATTGAAATGCAAGCTGGCCAATTTCGCAACCATGCGCTTTAAAGCTGGAGTTATAACTGATAAGATAGTGAGGATTCTCATAACAGTCTAGCAAAAGCGTTTGGTTTTTTTTTTTGTTTTTTTTTTTTATAGAAGTGTATAGATATTTGGCAACAGTGTCAGTTGATTAAATAGCTTTATTATTTTTGGTTGTTTTAATGATCAGACTCATCAAATATTAACAGCAGCCCTGCTATCAAAATCCTGCTGTACCAGTGCAGTGCAGAAATACATACTAGAACTTAATTCCTTTTAAAATATACTTTTGTACTGTTCAGGAGGTCCCTCATTTCAGGCTTAATTCTATTTTTGATTGAATATTTTAATAAAATCAAGGAATATTATTAATTATAATGTATTACAGTATGTGATTTTAAATATTCTAAGAGTCCGTTTTCATTTCACTGGGGGAATGGCAGCTAAGAGGCTTGCAGAATAGTATTGAAACCATTTTGACTTTCATTGACTTTCTGAGGTGTTGAAAAAAATGATGGATTAAAATCTGAAATGCCATAAAAATCACGCTCACATTGGGGCCCACACATGCCAGAGTGTCACGCAAGTCAAGATCAACTGCTTTCTGTATCATCCCAGTCTTTATATGTGCATTTAATTTCATTTTACTTTAAAAGTACAAGCTTAAATCAGCTGTCATCAAGATGACCTGTTTTTACGTCATCTATATCAACACTACAGTTAGAGATCAGTTGGAGATCTGTGAGGTTTCTCAATTTACTTGTAATTTCACTTTTCCACCGCTAGGGGTTCTGCATGTGCATGGTCAGGAGGAGAAGTAAATGTACACACAAGGAAAATGTGAGAAAAAATACTTAATGTACGTGTTAATGAATGAGTCTCCTAATCTGACCAACGCACGATCAGAATGCAGTACATCTTATACACTGTTCCCCCAGTGGCCTTTTAATGCTAAGGAGAAGGACAATAAAAGTAATGGAGATCATTTTCACCGTGCATTCGTTCCATTTTCTCATGCATATGAATGCTCCCGGTTTTCAGGGGGTTCAATTAATTTCAGTGGCAGTGCTACGTTGGCATGCGAACGAGTGAAACAGGTTTGGCATTGTAATCTCTCTTAATTGGGCTCATTTGATTGGGTGGGCCAGGTGCACAGAGCCTGTTTCTGTCCACCGTCTGAGCGACAGCAAGTGAACAATGACGCGCATGAAAATGCTCATTTTCCCTTTATTACCACTTCCAACATACTCCCTCTCGCTCTCTCGCTTTCTGTGTCGGAGAGGAAGGGAGAGACGGGATCTCCGCTGATGAGTCACTTCTTTCTTAGAAGAGGCTGCATGACAGTGATTAGAGCTGCTGGTTGTGATTTATGAAAGCTTGAGGGCATGTGTTTTTATTGAACATTACAGTTGTACAAAGGCGGCCTGCTCCCATGCGTCAAGCACAAATCGATTCTGGCGAATTTGTTCAGCCTCCTTCACCTCTGTTTATGAAGGTGGGTTCACTCAGTGAAAGAGTGTCCATCTTGGGTCCTGTGGGGGCGTGTAGGGGGCAACACAATTTGGTGTAATTTTGTTTCAAGTACAATCTAAGACGTTCACATCAACCTGAAGATCAGCAGTTATTTATTTATTTATTTATTTATTGCCAGCTTTTTGTTGGTTTCAGAGAATTAAATAGTTAATCCAGCAGATCTAAAACAGCTTTAGAGACATTAACTCACCGCTGTGTGATTGCAGACACAGCAGTGGTGATATGGAAAGGAATTAGTGAATTCCAACAAGATTTTTTTTGAAGATAAGCTCTAAAATATTACAAACCTTCTTTGAGGAAACCGAGGACTGTGGGGTGGCTCTGTACAGCTATATAGCAGTACATGCACACTTGAAGGAATACAGGGAACCAAACCGCAGTGAAACGGAAGTGAAATAAAAAACACCCGAAAAGAGCATTAAAATCTCGTCAGCAATCAGTTCTTCAAAACTACAGTCCTTCCCTGGAAAAACAATCAAATCGAGCTCCAGTGGGTCGTTAGAAGTAGCGCCAAGCCCTCAGCCTAACCTGGCTTACATAAGCGGTGGGTATACAGCGCAAGTCTCCCCAAGGCCACCGTACCGCATTACCGCGGACTCACGTGGAGGCTGCTACGGTGGGTCGCAGCTGGCCCTTGGTGGGCAGCATCTCCAGGTCAGCAGTGAAGGTTTACCCAGCGCTCAGTCTGCTGGCTCACTGCAACACCCCTTGGTCTGCTACAGCAGGGAGGGGGTTGGTTTGGCCCAGATGGAGGTATTTACATGTGCACCGACTGCCCAGAACAGGGCTTTCTCTTTGAAGCCAGCAAAGGAGCCTCTCCACATATGGACAACAGAGAGAGAGGGGAGAGAGATAAAATGGAATAAAATGGCGTTTGCATAATGATGAGGAACTTCACCAATGCTGTGTGATTTTTTTTTTGTCTGTCTCTGTCTGATGTTTCAGTGATGTATGAAGCCTTAATGGTGTAGCAGGTCCTTTGAACTCTCATGTCACTGTCTTTTATCCACCCCCACCCCCCCCCCCCACCCCCCCCACACACACACACACATATGCTGCCAAACTTTCAGTTATAATTTCTCCACTCTTCATCATTTCCAGCCCTTGTTATGTTTTTTTTTTTCATCTCCGTATCATTTCATTATTTCATAATGGTGGACTGTCTGAGCCAGTTGAAAGGGAGGGAGAGAGAGAAAGAGAAAAGGGAAAGGGAGAGAGACAGACTGAGGAACAGAGTGTGAGTCTGAGGGGGCTTGTTTGTCTTGTGGGTGCCAGCTTGGGCGTGTGCCCGGGTGCCAGCGTGGCGTGGCGATGCGGGGCACGGCTCGGCTCAGACAGATGGCGCTGGGCCTTGTCAGAGTCCCTGCCTGTTAGTAGAATTGATTGCGGGGGCCTGAGCCAGCTCCCAGCTCAGCCCCTACCTCAGGGAAGAGCCCAGGAGACAGTGAGCTTTTTCAGGCCTCTGTCTCTTCCCTGTGGCGCGGACCACCGAACATATTTTTGATAGTTTGGACCGGTATGGGGTGTAGAATTACGTATATGTTACAATTTGAGGGTGTATTTTAATGTGAATGGGCAGGACTGTATAGACAGAAATGTGTAATTATGTTGGTCACAAAAACAGTGACTTGTATGGACTGTGTGGACTGGAGTGAGGGTTCTAAAAAGATCTTTATGTATTGTTTTTGTTATTTGTAACGCACTACGGTATTATAGGGGTGTTATTAAAGGGGAAGGACTTGCATTACCTGCTCTACAAGGGCCCCAAGGATCAGACATAAATGTGCAAATATTAAAATTAAATGGTCATTCAGCTGTGTGGTGGACGTTAGCGAAATTTTAACTGTAATTATGAAACTCTTCAGTTCTAACTCAAAGGAGCGGTTATAGTCTCATGTTAGCCACTAACCTGACGTGCCCTGTGGTATCAAATCAGCAGTAAGATTAATACTGGACCAGGCAAGCACACTGCTTGTTCCTTTTAAAACAGACATATGTCAGTAGTGCACAAAATGACAACACTAATGTAACAAAGAAATCATTTAAAACCAAAAATTTCTGCATTTTCCTCCGCCGAGAGTAAAACTCAGACAGAGAGTGGGTACACAGCTAGCTGACACACACACACACACACACACAGAATTTGTCCAGAACATGTAAGGAGATAGAACTGTTTTGTTTTTGTTTTAATGTAAAAGTAATGAAAGAAATAAGCCTCCTGAGTCCTTGAGCTGCTGTAATATTCTCACAGCTAAGGGGAGTAAAATCAATATAAAATCAGTCTCAAGTGGAATACTACTTTATAAAAGAGCCACCAAATAAATGTCAAAATACACCAACATTCAAATAAAATAATGAATTAATGATAATAATGATAATTTATTTGGCCAGCAGTACAGCTTTAATCACTTAAAAGTAGGCATTAATACAGAACTGTGTATGAACAGGGCTCATCCAGTCCGATTTTAGAACAGGAGTGCCGATACTCATTTGTGTCAGTGCTTTGTGAGATGTGCCCACCATGCTACATGCACATCAGTGACCGTTATTCCGTGTAACACCTGTGTTCCATGTAACACCCTCCCACCCCCAGCCCATCAAAGGCCTCAGCGCTTGCTCCTGCAGGGGGGTAGTTACGTCCCTTAACTGGTTATTACAGTCACACGTGCTTTTGTCTAAAAAAATCTGTTAACATTTTATTGTGCATTGTTTCATAGCAGTCACTCACTGTAGCCTATGTTGCGATTAAGAGGACAAACACATTGAATGCTCAGTTTAGCCTCGCCCACTAACTGCTCAAAAATCAAAGTAAACTTTGTCATCTCAGCTATATACATGTATACAGTGAGATGAGACGACGTGGCTGACACACACACACAAACACACACACACACACACACACACACACACACACACATATATATAGCTCCGGAAAAAAATAAGAGACCACTGCAGTTTATTTTTAAATCAGCATCTCTATGAGTATGACAACCATTCCATG
>JBBPCZ010000037.1:16671412-16691412 GCA_037974445.1 Brycinus macrolepidotus | reverse complement strand
TTCTTTGATGTATTTACCGTGTCCACCTGCCTATTTCCTGCTGGCTTCTCCGGCCCGGTCCGAAACGAGTGTTTACGCTGTTGGCGGAAGGGTCGATGCGGTAGTTTGTTTGCTTATTTATTTATTTATTTACTCTTTTTTTGTCGTTCCTGAGTTTTTCTAACGACTCCATTAAACTTCATGGACGTTCAAGGCCAGTAGAGGTGGATCTCCTGGGCATCACCCCCCCCACCGCCCAGGCCGCCTCAGGGCCACCATCTGTGGAGCTCGGCAGTATTTAAGACTCTGCTCTTCTCTTTCGCTTTAATTTTCCCTCACTGGAAAACTCTCAAAGCTCACACACTCTTGTGTGAGGACACGTGTGTCTGAGGAGCGTGCCGTGCTTCCCGACTGCTTGCTGTTTGCGTACACAGGCTGAAGATGCATGTGTGAATATTCGTGAGCACACTTTGAATGTTTAAGGACACGTTCTGAATGAAGTGGAACCAAATATATTATTCAGAATGAACAAATCATACATTCTAAACATGAGACATGAGAAGGCACTGCGTTATTCTTTTTTTTTTTGTAAGATTGTCTAGAACAAACAAAAAATTACAGTTATTTGCATTATTTTATGTTGTTGAACATGATATTTGCATAGTTAATCTTGATTATTCGCATATTTGATGCAGCAAATCACGATTATTTCATGAGGTTTCAATGTATTAGTTCAGTGCAGTTAATTGCATTGTTTTGTGTTCTTTACTATGATTAATCATATTATTTTGAGTGTTTAGTTGCTATTGATCGAAAAGTCAGAGTTGTAAGTTAGAAAGGAGTGCAGTGTGGTATAGTTACATGAGTAGACAAAACAAGCTTCAGTGTTTGCACTATATATATATATATATATATATATATATATATATATATATATGAAGACATTGCATATGGAGACACTGCATATATATTGCCTTTTGTTAGTTTGCTGCTTTTTGATTAATCCAGGCCCCACAGTAGCGCAGTGGGTAGCACTGTTGCCTCACACATCCAGGGTTGGGGGTTTGAATCCTGGTCATGGTCTTGTGTGTGTGGAGTTTGCCTGTTCTCCTCGTGGGGGTGTGGGCTTCCTCAAAATTGACCGTGGGGGTGTGTGTGTACCCTGCAGTGGGCTGGCGCCCCGCCCAGGGTGAGTCCCTGCCTTGCGCCCGTAGACCCCGGGATAGGCTCCAGGTACCCACGACCCTAGTAAGGATTAAGTAGTTACAGAAAATGAATGATTCATCCATAGGTCTGATACAGATGTTTTCAGCATCGAATACAAATGTGTTATATGAAATTGTGCTCTAAACTGATGGATATACACAGGCTGTGCATTATTGTCTTATCAAAATAATTATGTATTAATGATGTGTTAAAAACTCTTTTACTATAGTCGCTCGCATTTGCAGTGCAAATCAGAATGTAAAGAGATAAACAGCACTAAACAGATAAAGATATTGTCATAGCAGCACATCCTTAGAGTGTGTTAGATACAGTACATTGCAGTGGTATATTCACTTGTGGGGCTGGTTGTTTGGAATGAGGTCACTGGTTCTTGGCCCTATTTAATTAATTAGAAACAGTGGGATGGAAAATGGATAGCAATCAGGGGCACACTAATTTCAGATGTGCCAGTCAATAAGCCGTAACATCGAATTTGCCTTTAGGACCAGTGCTAGGCCCCGTTTAGAGTCACATATAGTATCCTAGTCTGTGCTTGTTTGAGTATGTGTGTGTGTATTTAGGTCTTTGTGGAAATCAAATTTCTCTGTGAAAATCATTGTTTTTGTGGGGACATTTGGCTGCTGTCCTCAAGTAAAAATGCATCACAGTGCTCTTTTCTGAGCAACAAATCTCATTAAAAAGTAATAACGTTATATGACTTGAAGTATTATCATTTTTTTTTTTGGCCATATCGCCCACCCCTACTCCCACTCCCAAGTATCATGACTGTTTAAGGTTTCACCCAATTGTCTGGACATTATGAGGTCAAATCCTGATCATGCTGGGAGCCTGAGAGCCTAATTGGGCGTAGATGTGTGCAGTACATGAACTGCTGAATAATGAAAAAACAACCACAGCACAAAGATTTGGCTATTAGCACTTAAGTAGTTTTTAAGTTCACTGTTGAAAAGAAGAAAACTGAGATCAACCCATCAGTAGGATATTGCTTTTGTTTCAGTTCTGATTCATAGCAAAACAACTGAAAATGATGAAGAAATTCCAATTGCATGATGCTTTGAATCAATTTCGTGATGCTTTGAATCCTTAAAAAATCAAATTGTGTGATTAGACTCCTAGGGCTTTCTCATCAGTGATGTGTTTTGAATCAGGGTCATGTATTTGTAGAATATTATCATTCATTCTACTTTCATGGCAGTTGTAAAACACCCACCTAATGACACTGTCTTCAAATAATTCCCAATGTTGGTACTGATCATTGCAATTTTATTGCTTATTTGATACATCTTCAGGTATCGTGATATTAGGCTCATGCCAAGACCTTAAGAGGGGCAGGTGCTCAAATTGGCTAGAGGCAAAAACTTTTATTAACTGAGGAGGCAATATTCTTGCCATAAAAGGGCACTATGGCCAGAGGGGCAGGTGCTTGAACACCTAAGACCCCCCAGCTGCATGTGCCTACATGATATATTTTTGTCATATTGCCTCCATTACCAAGTATCATAACCATTTAAGGTTTCTCTCTATAGCCCAGACATCATGAGGTCAAATCCTGACCATGCTGGGAGTCTAAGATTGTCTAACTGGATGGAGTGCTGTGCAGTACATGTGCATGAAATGTTGCATAATGGAAAAATTATGGCTCAACTGTTTTCCCATCGAATTAAAATTGAAACATTGTCACATACGTTGTGTATAATCATAAAAATGGTTATTGGTTTGACATTTAAAGGACATATTTCATAGAAAATTATCACTTTTTTTATCGTATAAAGGGAACAAATATAAGGATATGTACCTTTCAAAGGTTACAGAAGTGTTACATAATGTGGCACTTTAAAGAAGGTTCTTTCGGGAACAAGGAGTGTTTCCTCTCTGGCGTCACTCTATGGCACTTTATAAGAGTGTTGTGAGAATGACCTACCCTTACAGTGAACATTCATTTGTGAGTGAGTGTGTGTGTGTGTGTGTGTGTGTGTTTGTGTGTTCCATGTCTCTACCACACCCTCCACTCTAGGGCTTCACACCTCATACCCCACTCTTGTTCACAGTGCATAGCAACCACCCAAGCCACCCATCAACAGCTATCAACCGCTGGTAGGAGCACAAAAGCAGGCATTTCAAACACAATCACCGTATCCGGCACCACGCAGGCTCTGAGTGGACCTCAATAAAGCACCAAATGGCAGAAAAAAAATCTCATTGCATGGCACATAACAACAACAGCACCGTGCATAGCAACCGCTGCACCTCGCATAGCAACCGCGCCACAGCGCATAGCAACCGCTGCAAGCTCTTTGTGCATCGGCCGCTAATTGTCCATGTCTGGGTGTAGGTGAGCCGCAGTATCTGCCTGACTCACCCTGCGGAGCCACAGGAAAAGAGAGCAAAATGACTGTCAGTTTGTCACCATGTTTTTCTCTGACTTTGAAGAAAACAAGAATTTTATTGTTGTGCTTTTTTTTTTGTTTGGCCTATATTAAGGTGTCACAGATGCCTCAGCATTGACAAAAACACAGCTAATACATTTCTGATAATGTCTCTTTAAATAATAAAATAAGTGGTGCTGGAAAATGATCCTGTTTTAAACAGCCACAGGTGCTAAACTTTAGTTTGAGTCCATGCATACTGCATAAAGGTTAACGTTTCATTAGGAACTTGGTTACTAATAAATGGATATGAATAAGGTTATTAAAAAGAGGACATATGGCTTGAATTTATCAGCTAATGGAATCGATTATCGTAACTTTTACCTCCACAAGTAAACAAAATCAGTGACAAGTTGTTTACCCCATGGACCTGGTTTGTAACTTACTCAGATTTAGTGGGCTGAAGATGAAGACTGGGAGGCACTCAAGTAGTTTTCATGTGCATAACTGAACGAGAGAAAACTGGCATAAACCTATGAGCAAGATCTGCTATGTTGTTTTCATTTTGTTGTAATAGTCACATTTCTGCATTCAGTGCAAGTTTTGGAATGATTGTGATTTGTACCGTATTTATAAGATTTTACCAGGAATTGGCGTTTTCACTGGACTGTGTGCATAGTAAACCAAAGAATGTACCTCTCTCTCTTCTGTCTCATGCGTATGCATTTGACGTAGCCATGCAAAATTTCACATGCGGCTGATTGCACATTCTACTCTAGGTTTTGGCTTGATTTGCTTTGATTTCCCTTAACTTTTAAAACAGGCGTAAGGGGGCTCCTGAGTGGTGCAACTGTCTAAGCATGGGCTTGATCACTGGATGATTGCTAGTTCAATTCCTAGTAGTGCTGCAGCCACCCGTGGCTGGGAGTCCAGGACGGTATAATTGACCTCTCCTTCTTGCTCGCTCTGGGGATGAGTAGGTCCCCTGATGCGAGCTAGCACGGGTAACAGAATTGCCCATTAGCGTTCTCCTCCCAGTGTGCTATGCCATCCAGTGAAGTTATATTAGTGTCAGTTGCAGTGGAGATGTGGTGGAGCTTCACGTGACTGCTAGCTATCAGCTTTCCCATGTTGGTGGTATCGTATGGAAGGGGGAACCCTAGCTAGTGAGTTAAGTGGAGGTGTAAACTTGCATTGGAGTCTCAAAAAACTCTTGGGTTTACTGAAAGACATCCTTCAGCATGGACACTGGCTACACGCCGACACATGTCTTTAGCAAAGCCATTAGAAAAACACTGTTGAGGCTCTAGTGATGCAGGCATGTCAGAACAACAGACCTGTTATGCAGCCTCAGTGGGCTAAAACAGTCTGTGGTATGTTATCATATTAATATGTTTTTGAGCTGGTGTAAATAACACCCCTGCAGAATGTTTTGGTGGAAAATAACTTATTATTTATTATTATTTATATATAAATTAGCTTGTACGTAAATCTGGCCCTGTGTCTTCTTGTTTTTAAATGGCAATACTACCAATAGTTGTCATTGTCCTTTGTGTCAGAATGACAAAAACTTGTTCACATAAAACCCTTGGGATGCGAGCCTGTGCAATGACGCTGTGTATCCTTGTTGTTTGCCCACAGATATCCGCTCCCTGCCCGACGTTGCTATGACGGGGAACTGCAGTCAGGAGTGCAGCGAGCTGGGCCACTCAGACGCCTGCTGGATGCCGGGGCAGCCGTCCCCTGTCCGGAAGAGCCGCAACCCTCCCAAGCTCTCCACCTTCGTGCCTTATCAGGAGAGAGGGAGCCTGGGCCGGCTGGCCAACGGGAGCGCCCCCCGCCTGGGCGGAGATGAGCCCCGGCCCCGTCTACCCCCCTCTCGCAGTGCCTATTCAAGCAGTGACCACGCCCCTGGTGACCACGCCCCACCGGAGGAGGTGCCTCTGAGCGTCACCTCTGAGTTCCCGCCCACCAGCCCCACCTCCAACCATGCCTCCAAAAGGGAAATTTACCTGTGAGCTTAACCGCGACCCTACCGATTGACACATGTTGAAAGAAGTGACGGCATAAAGACGAGACCGAGACGAGACGAGACGAGAAGAGACGTCCACAAGGAAGCATCGAAAAACGTGTGACTGGACGCAATTCCACTTGAATAGCGAATCCAGTCTATTAGTGTACAACTAAGTGTGATAGAGTTGTACAATTATTTATATTTCTATTTATTTATTCACTCATGAATTCATCTATTTATTACTTTGATCAGCTTTTTTATGTTCCTTGAAATGCATCGGTTTCACATACAACCATGAACCACAATGAAAAAAACAAACAAACAAACAAAAAAAAAAAAAAACAGCTTTGACGTGACTGGCTTTAGCTTCGTTAGCCTGTGGAATGTTTACTGGATCTTTTAAACAGTGTGACCTGTGCTGTAGTGCCATAAGCCGGAAGCTTCTTCTAGAGTCTCCGCCACTCGTGTGTATCGGATCTCCTCCTCCAGACGGAGCGATCTTAGTACATGTACAGCGATGTAAATACATTTGTATGGTGTGTATATATGAATATTACTACCAGGCTTGAGCTGCGATCAAGGAAAAAAAAAAAAAAAGAAATGTTTCATAATGAATGAACCAGCCTGAGGAGGATATCTCAGTGGTGCTGCTGCTGCTGCCGCTGCCGGAGGTTCTCTAAGGTTCAGAAGATGGACGGAGGGATGTGGGAGGGTGGAAAACCTCCTTATGAACTCACACACTCTCAAACTCGGTGTCTCTGATCTGTACATGAAGCTGTGTGGCCTGAGACCTGCTGTCACATAGTGTTGCGGAACTGTTGCTGTGTCCCAGTTGTGTACCACACACTAATGCTGTGTGCATCGCTGTCATACCTAAAGCTCAGAGCTTATTTAGGCATTGGGTAAATATTTGAGAAATTCAACATGCATACTTAGAATTGGTTTTTGATTGATTTTTTCCCCTCTGTGGTGTTGATGGACAGCAGCTAGGTTTCCATCCGTTTCTTTTTATGCACATTTTGACATATCACGCATTTTGACAGACTTGGCAAATATCAAATAAAACTGCTAAAACTTGCATAACAATATGGCCATCTGCTTGAAGTAGGAATATTTTTTCCATTTACCATTTTTCTGTTTCCTGCTGTGACTGCAAAACATGGATCTCTCTGTAGACTCGACCCATACAGTCGTATGCAGAAGTTGGAACATCCTCAGTCAAATTACGCTTTGTTGATTTCATATTAGGTGTGTTACAAATCACTCAGCCCACAATTCAGTTTAATTCACAATACTGGGTTCTCAATTCAACATTCCCACAACGCTTTGAATGAAATAAAATGATTATATCCATATCTCTACCATTGAGGCTAGAGCTGGGAGCCGGGAGGAGTGTGTGAAAATCTCATTGTACAATTTCTATTTATTAATAAGCTTAACATAAGAGGAAAATACTGTAACATAAATTATAAGTGCAATAGCACAGAACACATTTTTGGTGTTTCCAATATGTTAATTCCAGCAAATAAATAATGATGGAAGATTAAAACGTGCAGAAATGTATTCCCTGTCGAGGACATGTGGTTGAGCTTGAGCGTGAGGTATCAAAACTTTTGCACACGACTGCATTTCTCAGGAGTGTTTTCAGAAACAGGGCGTCAAGTTTTATTCTTCTATAAACTTGCGTATTTCAGTTATTCGCTTGAACAGCTGTAATAGACTTCCACAGCTGGATGGAAACCTGGCTACTGTGACACCATTGCCCAACCATGCAGAGCAAAGGGAGGGGAAAGGGAGAAATGTTCCAACAAAAAACCCAAAATGAACATACAATTCCTTGATGTTTTGTTTGTTTGTTTGTTTTTGTATAAAAGAAGCAGCCTAGGTTGCAGCTTGTTAGGACAAGCATCACTTCACTTCCCATTAGTAGGAAACCGTGACTAATACTCACCCTCTATGGAGCTTGGTACACAGTGTGTGTACCAGTGTGCAGTTGGGACGCAGCATGTGTGTGCGTGTGTTTGTGTGTGGGGGGCTATAGACTACTATAACAGTTGATGCTACGAGACAGCAGGCCTGTGTGTGCGCACATGGCCAGAAAACTAATGTATCTGTGTGTGTGCGTGTGTGTGTGTGTGTGTGTGTTGTCACAAACTCGCTGTCACAAATTGGCGCTTGTGTGGCGCTACCAGCACACTATCACATAGCCAACCCCGCATGCGCGCGCACGCGCGTGTGTGTGGGCATGTTAGCGTGCGCGGCTATCGACCCGCCGTTGGGTGTGTGTTTGGCACTGTGAACCCTTTCCTCCTTGGCGGACCTCACACAGCGCAGTGGCTTAACTCTGTGCGGCAGGCTAAGCCTCTCTCGCTGAGCCTGCTGGCCTGCTGTTCCTTTAGAACAGGGCTGAGCTGAAAAGGCATTTTCTTTCCAGAATACCGCTTTCGCCGAGATTTGTCGCGCGACTCCCCGTTGCTGTTAGCGAGTGCCGCGTTGCTAAGAGCTTCCCAAGGAATCGCTTGACGGCTTGCGGATCAAACCCCACCCCCACGGGGCTCAGAGACATCTTCATGAAGTCACAACCATGGCTAATTACAACAGGTTTCAACACTTTATTTCAGTGGTCAGCTGTTAGCTAAGGATGTTGTGAAACTGGCATTAGTGTTAGGATTAGATCCTAATTAGAGGTAAGGTTCAATTTTAGCTTGGGATTAAAGGGATACTTTGATGGAAAATTGAATGTAAGCAGTGTTGCACTTTACTTAGTTGTGGTAAATCAGCTGAGATGTGTTAGGAGTCTAAAGTTTGCTTCTTTATTTTAGCACTGGAGCTACATGGCTAATATTGCTAACATGAGAATTCAATAGTCAGACACATCTTTTCTGTAAATGCTTCCCTAAAACTTCTCTTAACCCTCTTTAATCCAGCCTTTCATTAAGGTGGAACAGATGTCATTTAGGACACAGTATAACTTTGAACTTTAAAAAATGAACAGACCTTCCCCGTGTAGTTGAATGCTGCGGGTAATGCTTTTACACAACAGGGCCTGTTTTCACAAACCACCTCAGGAGTTAGATTGCTGATATAGTTTTTGTGTCAGCAAATGTCATAAATACAGAGGAATCTGTTGAGTCCTCCTTACTACTGCTTTGTGAACATCTGGTATTGCCTGAAACGGCCGCCTGTAGCGGTTGAGTTCAGAGTAAATCACACTGTGTCCTAAACCACATCCACAAGTCTGCTTGTGCTCCTATTGAATTCTAGTGTTAGCAATGTTAGCCCTGTTGCTCCAGTTCTAAAATAAAGTAGCAAAATTTAGACTCCAAACATGTCTTGGCTGATGGACTACGCCTGGGGTCAGTTCAAAACTGTACATTTGATTTTTCACCAAACTATTCCTCTAAGACCAGGGTTAGAATGAGTGTAGCATTTGGTGTTAGTGAGTTGGTGGAATTTAGTAGATGTTCATTTAACATCACCTAAAGGCGGGCGTTTACGAAGGACCATCAAAATAAAGTGTTACCGAATATTTGGCCTGTTCTTGTATCTTTTGTACTTACGTGGTCGTGATCACGTCCACCCCCCTCTTGTTCTGAAGCCCGTATGGGTGTTTCAATGCCTTAAAGCGGTTGTACTTAACAATCATAATCGACGATTTATTAATCCCGATTTGATAATCCCGTCTGGCCTCGTAAGCATGTCAACTGTGCATGTATTTTACAGTCAGGAATGACTAAGGTCAAAAGATGATATTGCCTCATATCTACTTTTGCATTCTTTTTAAAGGTAATTATTTCCATTGACCGCATTTCCTTAAAAACGGGCTGGGCGGTTCCTGACCTTAGCTGAACGGAGGAGAGCGCGCTCCAGCCATTACGATGACATGATGTGTTCACGGAGCAGATGCTTCAAGCTAAATCCAATAGTGAGTAATCATCATACCAACTCCACGGCTCGAGTCGCATTTCACCGCTTCCTTCACTCCGCAGCACCTAGCTTCACCCCAGGGTGCGCATGCCCGTGTGTGTTGGGGTGAGTTAGGAGTAGCTGCAGTGTCCATTTCGCTAATCAACGCGAGTAATGAAACGCTTTGCCTGCAGAAAGCACAGGGCTGGGAGGGGCTTTCCGTCACAGCCACTTAAACAGCGCGGCTTCGGCCTCATCGGCGCCCCCTCTGGCGCCTGGCGGAGAATAATTAAAGCATATGGAGATTGCCGGACACGAGCGTGATTAAATAAGAGCGAGTGATTACCCCGCCTCGAGGAGAAAAAAAGAAGCACATTATGCTGTTTTCGAAGCCATTTAGCGACCGCGATGGGGGAAATTCCAGGGAGAGTCATAATCCAACGCAATTAGCCCTTCTTGCTCTCCACTCCAATCCACTCTGCCCATCTTTGCTGCAGCTAAGCACCAGTTCACCGACCTGGACTTAACTTGGTTAAGGATAAAGATGACCACTGCGCCGTCCACTCGCTACTGAAGCAGGGTTTGACCCCACTACACTGTAATCCCAGCCTGTGTCAAAAAACAAACAAACAGTCGAATCGCCGAATTTGACTCCCTTTTCATAGACATGGTCTCCACACAGCTGGTTTAGAGCTTCGAACCCAAGAAGAGTCGTTCGAGGTCGTTCTTAAATCACAAGGTTTGGGCAGAATGTGAAAAAATGTCTTTTTTTAATTAAATTTTTTACCGGTGTTTAGATGTGTGCTCTCTTGCTGTCGTTGGTGTCTCTAGCTGAGGACCTGATGGGTGTGATAAGACCATGGTGTGAGACACGTTTTATGTTTTTTGAGGCTCCCGTGAACATGGAAATGTCGTTTTGTTTTTTTCTTTTTTTCCTTCATTTTTTCCGTGGTTAGCATCTCTAGAAGGTGTGTTTTTGTACATAGACCTCTCCACAACCCTAACCCCCGCCCCCATGTGTGCTGTCGAGCAGGCAACGAGTTTTAGCATGAATTCCAAAGATAATTGGTAGAAATTGTTTACCCGTTCTTGCCGAGATGTTAGTGGTGGTCTCCAGAAACCTTTTCGTTGGATTGATTTCTTTTATCTTTTTTCTTTTCTTTTTTTTTCCCCTCAGAACAAAAAGCATCACTGCACAGCCCCATCGTCACTGTTCACCTGAATCTAAAGATGGCTGCCTTGAAAGTATGTCTTTTGCAGGAGAGTAAAAAAAAAAAAAAAAAAAAAAGATGAAAAAATAAAATAAAAAAATTGTTATCCTTAATCGTTGGTTATATTTATATAGGACAAAAATGATGCTTGTGATGCCCTGTTTTTTGTACAGTTTTATGTACATGCAAGTGAAGCTTTTTAAATCTTGCGACAAAAAGCCGACGGCATATTCAAAGTTGTGTGTTTATTGAGACGTGCACATCTTGCCTTGGTTGGATTGATCTTTGGCTGAGTTGGTGTGAATGTGGCCATTCTATGCCTGCACCGTAATCATCACTGGCTCCTGTTCCTGAGGGCTTTATCTATATCTGTGGAGCTCCTTTAATCTAATTTCACATGAACAGAACGTCCTGTGAATGCCCAGCTATTTGTAAACACACACGGCACGCTTTGCAAATAGGAGGCGCATTAGGAGGTGCATTATCTGCTGTTTTGGAAATGCAAATACAAAAAAAATGCTAGGAAATAAATACCTATTTACAGTAGATGGATAGTGACAGAATAACACTTTGGTTTGGATTTGTTACATAATGTGAAAATACCTTCTGTCCTTTACATTGTGGTCAAACTTCATACTGAACAGAACAACAGAACTGGTCCAAAATTACTTTTCGGAAAAGTAATTAGAAGTTAAAAACACACCAAGGTTTTATTTTGACTATATATATATATATATCTTTGTCTGTATCACATTTGACACTCAACCAGTTCCACAAATGCCCTTTATTTTCCTTTCACACCAATCCAAAAGGGCGCCCCCTGCTGTTGAGGAGGACCACCATGCTAAAGCAGAAGACCAGCTCTGTTTGTTTGTTCTCAAATCTTGAAAAAGCAAGAAAGTGGTGCTAAAAGTGATTTTGCGTTTGTTTACTGGTTATGTTTGTGGCTTAAATGTAATAAAGACAAAAACAAAAATTTTGTATTTAGTTAACTGTGATTTACCTGGACAATTTTTTTGGAAAACCACATTTTGTATTTGCAAAGTGTTTGAAGTTCACATGCTGTGTGTAGCAGATAGCAGGATGTTTACAAAGCACATTCTGTTAATATGATGTGTTAAATCGGCTCCATATATATTTTTTTTCTTTCTTTTTTTTTTTTACGTTTATTGTGAACAGTGGGTTGTCCGATCCCCCTCCGCCTCCTCCCTGTTCGTTTGATTCCCACGTGTTCTGTTTCATTCTTGTTTCCGCATGTTGAGAATATACTCCTTGTAATAAGTCCTCATTGAGAATGTTTGTAATAAAATGAGTGAAGAAAGAGTGGTGTTTCTGGCCTAGTTATTGCGTATGAATGAATTCGGGGAGCTTTTGCATTAATAAGGGTGCATTGATCTGGCCGAGCTTCTGCTCTGCTTCTCAAGACGTCATCAGGTTGGCTTCGGAGACCTAGGGATTGCTGGAATCTGAAGAGAATATTGAGTGTTGGAGGCGCTTTCTCACATGAGAGGAACCTGACTCCGACTGTCCATCAATATTAATGCGCTCGGATAAAGGACTAACCCACCAGCACTGAGCCAAAGGTATCGTCCCCCCATTTTTTCAGAGCTAGCATTCAAGAAGAAGAAGAGGAGGAAGAAGAAGTGAGGGAGAGAGGGCTGTTTCGACGGCACAATAAAGACGAAGCCGTAAAGATAATGCCGCTGAGATGAAAGACAATAAATCAATCCGCCTTTTATATGCCCCACGTTCTTTACGGAGGGGATGCCGCGGAGTAATTTACCCAACACGGAAAATGATGCTGTTGGAAGATGGGAATAAATGGCCGAAAGCCAACTGTAAAAAAAAAGAAACGGATATAAACAGGGTCAAAGAGATACAAGCTGAAAAGGTGATGCAAGGCAATAAGACGGGAGGGGTAAAAGAAGCCAAAGATAAATAAGATCATACGAGAATGGGAGTGGGTGTAATGGCGGGAAATTGGGCGCAATTTTGACACACGCGGTGAGCAGTAGGCCAAACTGCCCCCTAGCAGTCAGCACCAGAGCTGCAGCCGAAGTCCTGTAAGAAACCGGACCTGAACCCCCGAATGGGCTCAGATTAATAAGTCAGGTGGGCCAGTGCTCAGTCTCAGCCTCCTGGGCGCCACAGCAGTGAGCTTCAGGGCCGCTTTGGGTTGAATAAACGAATAAAACAGTGAAGCATGGGTGACCACCAGGCCCGCCGCAGCGAGAGAGGAAGAAAAGATGTAGTTAAAGTAGCAGAAGCGACAAGCAGAGAAAACACTACTTTTCTCATCAGTCCCCTTATTGTGCACTCTTCTGCTCGCTCTTCTCTCTCTCTCTCTCTCTCTCTCTCTCTCTCCCTGAAGGTCGCAGTTTAAAGGATGTCTCTCGTTTCCACGCGCCTGTGTTGGTGGCGTGGTGTTTTTCAGAGTGGCAGTGGCGTTTGTTCTCTTGACTAAGGAGCCGCTTTTCTCAGAGATGAAACCTCCCCCCCACCCCCTACACCGCATCCCCCCACCCCCCCTCTCCGCGGGCGCTGTTGATCCACCGTTGCCATGGCAACCTGGCCTCTCTCTCTCACTCACTCTCTGTTTTCCTCTCTTTTTCTCTCTCCACCTTCTCTTTATCTCTCTCACTCACTCTCTCTCCCTTTCTACTTTCCGTATCTTTCTTTTTTCTTTTCCCTCTCTCTGTCTCTTTGTTCTTTTTTCTTTCACCTTCTGGCCTGTGTCCCTCTTTTCTACCCTCATTCTTTCTCTAACACTCCCTCTCTTACTCTGTATTTCTCTGCCTTTATTTTCCCCCTTTCTCTGTTCTTTCTCTCTGTTCTTTTTCTGTATCCCCCTCTCTCTGTCTCAGCCCCCTCTTTTTCTACTTTTCTATACCTCTTCCTTCTTTCTACACATTCTCTCTCTCTCTCACTGTTCTCCCCACCATATCTCTTTCTTTTTTCTCTCTCTCCCTGTACTCTTTTTTTCTTTCTCTATCTGTTTCTGCCCTCTCTCTGTTTTTACCTCCTTTCTTCATTTCTACCTTCACTATCTGTATCTCAGTTTTTTCTGTTTATCCCACTCCTCTCTCTCTCTCTCTCTCTCTCTCTCTCTCTCTCTCTCTCTCTCGCTGTATCCCTCTTTCTCTCTTTTTCTCTCTTTATTCCTCCTTCTCTCACTTGTTCTCTCTGTATTCCTCTTTTTCTCTCTGTATTCCTCTTTCTCTCTCTGTATTCCTCTCTCTCTCTCACTTTTTCCTCTCTGTATTCCTCTCCCTCTCCCTCTCCCTCTCTTTTCCTACCCCCCTCTATCTCCCTCACCCACGCTCTTTCGCTCGCTCGCTTCGTTAAGCGCTCTGCTGTTGGCAATTAGAAATGAAACCAGCGGCAGGGACGGCTGCCTTTCAATGCGCTCTCCAATTAAACACTGTCAAACAACGCCGGCTGCCCAAAAAAAAGACGGCTGATAAAAAAAAAAAGAGAGAGAAAAGAGAGAGGAAAAAAACGCAAGCGCCCCAGAGTCACACTGCACTAACAGAAACCTTTTTGAGCTGCTTTAAAACAGGGAGTTTTGTGAAAGCAGGGTGTGGAATAAACAGTTTGAGGCAAAGAGAAAGAGAGAAATAGAGAGAGAGAGAGATCGAGATCGATAGAGAGTGAGAGTCATATCCAAGGGCCATTTCCACGAGCCAGTATAATCATCCAGGAGGCACAGTGTTTTCCCATGGTTATGAAGCTCCGAGCAGCATAGTTTCTGTGTTATTGTTGCCATTTTTCTCTCTTTCAACAGAAAATGTGCAAGGTTTTAAGCATGTCTTAAAAAGACCACCAATCCCCCACCCCCAGCCCCACTGATATTGACTGATATCGTTTTTCAGGACACTCAGGTGGTTTACAGAATGTAAGCACTTAAGTCTCATAGAAAATCACTGGAGTAGAGCCTTCTCATTTTCAGCCATTTGTATTACTGTCCACTATATTGACTCTCATACACTAAAGATGTAATTGCTGCATTAAAATCAATGGAGCAATTCAAACTGCATCATCATTAAAGGGGCTTGTGTGTGAAGTCGATAACTACACTTGAGAGAGCCCGGGCCTGCATGTCAGACACATACGAACTTTATTACTTAGAGCTCACTCTCTCGCTCTCGTTACCTCACTTGTTCACTCTTGTGAGTGTGTGTGTGTGTGTGGGGGTGTGTTCTTTCACTCCTGCACACCCTCAGTCTGTATGAAACGTCTCGCTAACTCGTTTAACACTCGATTACCTCTCAGCTGAACTCAATCTTCAAACCATCACTGATCCAGAAATACCTGAGATCCATCCATCAGCGCTGACGTGGGCCACACACACACACACACAGACACAACCGTATACCTTGCATGTTACCTCATAGCACCAACCTCATAGTGTTGCATCTACATGCCTCGTTTGCTTGATATGCTACTTGCTCTTATACATTGTACCTCAAACACACACACTTGTTTTCATACAAAATCAGGACAGGGACTTAAATGCCCATATGTCTTACAGACCTGCCTAATATGGTATAGACCACCCCAAAACAGCTCTGACCCATCGAGGCAGGGACTCCACAAGACTTCTGAAGGTGTGCTGTGGTATCTGCACCAAGCAGATCCTGCAAGTTGGGAGGTGGGGACTCCATGCTTTGTCCAGCACATTCCAAAGATGCTCGATCAGATTGGGATCTGGAGACCAAAGCAACACCTTGAGCTCTTTGTCATGTTCCCTAAACCATTCCTGAACATTTTTTGCAGTGTGGCAGGGCGCGTCATCTGTGTATTCTGTGTATTCTGTGTCAAGGTAGCATCCACATGAATGCAGGACCCAGCAGATCATTACCCAGAGCGTCACACTCCTTCCACCGAGTTGCCTTCTTTCAGGAGAGGGAAAACGTTCTTATCATTCAGTGTAAGGCTATTTTATCTGGCATAGTTTTGGACCGTTTCTGTTGTTCTGCTTGTTATAAAAATTTGACACACTGGTGTCTTTTTTAAATTTTTCCTTTTTTTTAAATAATATGTAAATGTGTTATTCCCTACAAAATCAGTACATTTTTTTTTTGTCCTGAAGAAATACAGAGATATGCAAATGCACATACCATCTCTATAGGCCTCTACATACTACCTGCTCTTAAACATTTCAACTCGGACATACACACGCTCAGTGATGCCTAAAACAATTAACTGCTGTCGGCCAGCCATAAGCAGCCACCTCCAGTATATTCGGAGCAAAAAGAGCTCATTTAATAGCTATTTACCACAAAGAATTACCTCCCTTTCACTACCTCATCCAAGGCCTTCTCTTGCATATTTAATTAAAAAAAATAGGCCAATAATGTTAAAGAAGAAAAGAAGAAGACTTCTGGAGACTTAACTGAATAGCTGCGGGTCTGCAGCTACTGCTAAAAAACTCCCTCCTCTATTGTTGATGTTGGCAGCTAAGAGCCAAAGGATATGTGTGCGTGCGTGTGTGTGTGTGTGTGTGTGTATGTGTGTTGTGCAGCCCATTAAGGCAGGATTATATAAATCACGAAGACACGTCGGAGACTGCAGGGCCGCCGTAGCGTCAGGAAGCGCTCGTTCTCCACTTTCCAGCCCACCCGCCATGCGCCACACACTTAACGCTGTTCATTTGCTTCTCCAAATCCAGCAAACATGACACCTTAGCATTAATCTAATTAGTCACCGCTTGCTGTCCAACGGATATCGAAACAGTTTGTCTTCTAAAAGGAGCCTTGTGTCTGGCTCAGATACCGCAAGTCTAATGTATCTGTTCTTTTATCCTCGTGCAAAAAACGCACCAAGGGGTCCTTTGGCTTTCCTTTCCAGAGTTAGGGAGTCAGGTCAAAGATTATGATGGCCTGGACAGGTCTGCTGAAAGGTTCTGGGATTGGAAAGCATTTCCCACAGTGGTCACTTTCTCAAAAAAACTCTACCTTGTACTTATTTTCCCTGGCCACTTTATTGGAAACACTTACCCTTGTACTTCAAATGACAGACCACTTTATTAGAAACACCTACGTTGTACTTTCCCACATTGGCGACTTTATTGGAATCCCCTACCTTTTACTTTCACGCACTGGACACTTTATCAGCCACAACTCCCACCCCATTCATCACTGGTCAGTTTCTGACCTCAGGATCATTGTGGTCCAGATATTTTTTGGTTGGTGGACCATTCCCAGCACAGTAGTGGCAATGGCATGGTGGGAACATGGTAATGTTTGGAGCTGCGATAAATGTGTCTGGCACAGTGGTGGACTGTAGCCATGAATCTACCAAGCAAGATCAGCTCTGAATGCTAGAGGATGGCTAGCACAACAGATGGACTACAGTGTCTAACTCTACACCTGTAAATTGGAGGGTTTCCAATAATATGGCCAGGGAGTGGCCTTCTCATCGCATGCCTTGCATTACACCTGAATATGAACTTTTGAGCTTAATTTGGTTGATTCTTCTCACTCCCTGGTCCTTTAACAATAGAAACCTATACATGTTTCCTAAAAAAAAAAAATCCTATCTTCATGTCCCACAGGCACTGCTGTTGCCCAGCTTCCTCTTGCCTTGGCCAGAAATGCTGTAGTTGTAACACTGAAGCAACACACAGCTTTAAACAGCAAGGTTCCTGCTGGGCAGCAGCATAATTGGACAGTGCTATGGGCTCCTTTCACATGAGCTTAGCAATTCGGCCACCTTCCTGTCGTCAGTAATTTCTCAGCTTTCTCAGTTCCTTATGGTGCAGTGTATCGATGCAGGGTTTATTGTTGCCTCTCCTTAATCTGATCAGTCTTTTTCTTCAGTTGGACTACCTCTGCAAATAATTAAGCACAAACAATGGCCACGGTCTATTACATTGTTGACACTGTGAACACTATTCCTGTCGAGGAGATAAGCACCTTTGTTGTCTTCGGTAAAGCTCGCACTGCTAGCTTACGATCCAAGCATCCAATTATTGGGAAAGCTTCACAAGTCAGTTTCTATGTCAAATATAGATTGTTGTATAGGGTATAGAAGAGAATACTGCATACAGCACAGAGTGAAACACCCTCCTTGAACTTACACTCAATGGCCACTTTATTAGAAACACCTACCTTGCATTTCTTCTCAATGGCCATGTTATAAGAAACAGCCTATATTTTCACTCACTGGCCGCTTTATTAGAAACACCCACCATGTACATCTGTTCACTTGTCACTTTATTAAGAACACCTACCTTGTATTTCTATCCATTGGCCACTTTATTACAAACACCTACCTTGTACTTCCACTCATCAGCAGCTTTATTAGAAACACCTACCTTTTATTTCCTCTCACCGGTCACTTTATTAGAAACACCTACCTTGTATCTCTACCCATTGGGCACTTTTTTAGAAACACCTACTTAGCATTTCCACTCATTGGGCATTTTATTAGAAACACCTACTTAGCATTTCCACTCACTGGGCACTTTATTAGAAACACGTACCTTGCATTTCCACTCATCAGCTGTTTTATTAGAAACACCTTCCTTGTGTATCCAATCACTGGTCACTTCATCAGAAACACTTAACTTGTATTTCCACTCATTGGCCACTTTGGAAATACATGGTAGGTGTTTCAGATACTCATTGGTCGCTTTATTACAAATGCCTACCTTGAATTTCCACTCATTGGCCACTTTATTAGAAACACTTACCATGTGTTTCTACTCACTGGCCACTTTATTAGAAACACCTACCATGTATTTATACCCATTGGCCACTGGGGCAGCTGGTGGCCTAGTGGTTAGGGCGTTCGCCTTACGATCAGGAAGTCGTGGGTTAGATTCTCAAGACTGCTAAGCACCTCTGAGGTACCCGTGAGCAAGGTACTGTCCCCACACACAGAGGAAGAATTTCGTGCTGTTCACACTGTGTGCTGTGGTGTGTTCACGTATGACAGAATGGTCACTTTCACTATTACAAACACCTTGTATATACACTCACTGGTCACTTTATTACAAATACCCATCTATTTTCTCCCCTCGTTGACCACTTTATTAGAAATGCCTACCACCCTGGAGGACCACCTTGCCCATGTAAAATGATTATTAATGCTTTCTTGGCCCATGGACCCACTGAACCTTCGATCTCCTGATAATGCACCACTCAGGAGCCCATCTTTCTGTTTTTAATAAAAATAAAAAAAAATCTGATTTAAGGAGTAATTGCTCTTTAAGGGGTCAAGACTTTAAAATGAAGTCCTGTTAATTGCATTGAAAATCCCAGGGTGTCTCATCGGTTGCCGGTGGGGAAAACCTGCTTGATTAGGCCGTTTCATAGAATCAGAGGTCGGAAAACTACATGTTACACTTCCTCTGAGGATGTGTGTCGAGTCATGTGTTAGCTTTCAGTTTGGAGCGGGCTCGTTATAGCTTGGGGTGTTAAGCAGGGCTAACTGGAAGTGTGTTTTACAGCTTTTCTGCTGGTCTCCGTTATTGATTCTTTCTTGAATTACAACATATTCCCAGTGCAAACAATTATATACAGCACTAATTAGATTCAGAGTGTTGTGCATGCTTGTCATACAGATTTGCTAATCAATTCAAACCAGCTTCTTCTTCATAAGATAGTTGGTGGAAAGTGAAAAAAAAAAAAGCCCTGGCAAAGACTTGCTTCTTTCTGGCCTGGAATCCTTCTAGTCAGAGAGGCACTTTAAAAGCTCTAATCCGTGGAAGAGGCAAACTAGAGGCTGTGGGGATAAGGGAGCTAGCTAGGCTCTATCCCCTTACATAAAGCCACTGAGGACAGTAAATTAGAAGTACATGAAGGCCCTGAGGCAGCGTCTCCCCCCCCCCCAGCCCTAACCACCAGTACTACCCTTCTCTTTCCATCATGGCTACTCGAATCTTCTCCTCTACGGTCAGTCGATTAGATCCAGTTTCGTGGTCACTCATTCCTTTCTGCTCCACTAGCCTGTCCACTATTTGTTTCTGCCTCCATGGTCAGTCTGTTACCCCTGCTCTCCGCTTAGTCGTTTATTTCCAGGGCCGTGGCAACGCGCGTTATAACTTTATTGTTATCTTTTTTTTATTTCTTCTTTTTTTTGTTGACTTCCCTCCCTGGATGCCATCACAGGATGCTCTGCGTGCCTTTAAAGTGAGCCCCGTTATGCAGAAACTTGCATTAATCAACAGAGAAGTTCTTAAAGGGGACTTTGTAGGAATGGTTCTTCCCCAGAGAAGTATCCTGGGGAGCCTCAGATGACTAGGAAAGGAACAGGTGCTAAAGAAATAAATAACAAGAAAGGTACACACAC
>JBBPCZ010000037.1:16633660-16662778 GCA_037974445.1 Brycinus macrolepidotus | reverse complement strand
ATGCTCTACAGAATGAATGGACACAAATTCCCACAGAAACTCCAAAATCTTGTGGAAAGCCTTCCAAAAAGAGTGGATGCTGCAAAGCTGCAAAGAGGGACCAACTCCATATTAAAGTTTATGTGTTTGAATGCAATGTCATTAAAGTCCTTGTTGCTGTAATGTCAGGCGTCCCAATACTTTTGTCCATATAGTGTAGCTATAAATAAGTCAGTGATATGGAGTAAATATGGGAATTTTATTTCATCAAAATGACAATGTTGGTTTTTCTAAACTGATTTATAAATCAGTTACCGTAGCAGGAATGACTATGCAGACTGGAAAAAAAAACACTGTGTTGTCCTACACAGTGAACTTCCGATGGAAGTAGAAGGGAGGTGTTTGGTGTAAACTGACAGATGTATTTGACAGCTCCGTGAATATGCTGGTTTCAAAGATGAAATTCCATTCAGTGTTCGGGCTGGAACCGGGGTTTCCATTTCTCACCCAGCATGAGGTCCCTCTTTCCTGCCTCATTTTGCCCCCCACCGCCCAACGGCTGGGGCGTCCCGAGGTCCCACGAGAGACAGTTTGCCTTAAGAGTGCCTGCAAATAAAAACAATACAAACACACTTCCTCCAAACAGTGACACCACCTCAATTTTGTATGTGTGTGTGTGTGTGTGTGTGTGTGTGTGTGATGAAAAGCAAGGCCTTTTTTGTTGTGCATGATACAAGAAGGAAGGCTTTTAGAGTCCCCATAAAAAAAGCGCACACTTCGAATATCACACGCTGTCACACTCCGCACTGACTTTTTTTTTTCGCTTTCGCCCCCAAATGAAAGAAAACTCTCCTGCTTTGAAGAAAGGCGGAGGAAAGTAAGGCTAGCTCACCTCCGAACCTCATCTTTTCAAGCGTTCCTGAATGACTGGAAAGCCTATTCTCTCGAGGACAGGTTTGTCTTCATGATGAGTTTAAAAGTGTGAAAATGAGTTCTCCTTTCTCCCCCATAACACTAATCATTTATCCTCAAAGTGCTCCATTGTCGGAGAGTAGGGGAGAGTCAAATTCATTTTAAAATTATCTCTCTTTCTAGCCTCTTTTTCCCTTTTTTTCGTTACAGCAGAACTGACATGTTTCACTTTTATAATGAGTTGTTCCTTCACACTTGACTAAACTTGTATTTCTTCTCCATTCGCGTGAAATGGAGGACCTTTTGGCTCACCGTCTATTTCTCTCTCTCTTTTTCCCTCTCTCTCTCTCTCTCTCTCTCTCTCCATACTCTTGCTGAGTGGGAATCTGACAGGCTTGGTCAGGTTCACCTGATGTAGCCCAAAATGGGGGAAAAAAAGGAAAAGGAAATGAATAAAGTGGCAATATCTGCAGCCAATTACTCTGTGACTGGATGTTTGCTTTTCCCTGCTGCTCAAAAAAATAAAATAAATAAAAAATAGTGGTGACAGAGAATGAGATAATACGTAGGTACAGATATCCTTTAAGGTTTCCCTTGTCTGGCTTTGTGAAGAGAAGGAGGGAGGGGGACTTCTTCTTCTTTTTTTTTTTAATCCTCTGTCTCTGTGGCCTGTGAAGACATGTTTTCCCTCTCGCTCTCTTTTTCTTCCCCTGCAGCTTAATCTCCCTTCATGGTGAGGTACCTTTAATGGCCTGTTGTGGTTCAGGCTGTTTTGGCGCCGCTGAAGCATGCAGATATAGAGCGTTTACTCATAAGGTTTTTGGAGTGTAGTGCTTGGGCGCTTGGATGCGAGTGACAAATCACTGAGAGGCCGCCGATACGGCTGTTCATGCAAAGCAGTACCTCTGGCCGGCCTCGGATGAGATTCCTATCACACATCCCTCTGAGCCAGAGAGGAACTGGACTATTACCAAAGCTGCCCCTCCGAGGCTTTTCTTGAAGTGGTGATCCCATAAGAAAAAGAGGGGGGCAAAGAAATCATAGATTTATTCCAAGGCTGTGCCGAAGTGATGAGTTTATCGTTTTTATACGCTCATATGTATGCGGTTTTTCTCCAGTGACCCACTCCACTTAATCTCAACATTTTTCTAATGAATAAAGAATGGGGCCTTCTGGTCTATCAGTCTATTAGGTCTATTTGCTCTCCTGGGTTAGTTGGGGTATATGTCTATCCAGCGTATGAGTCTGAGGGTCTATTGATGCATGGTTCTATTGGATCTGTTGGTTCTATTTGCCTGTGAGTCTGTTGTGTTTACTGGATATGTCGGTCTGGAGGGCTGTTGAATCTGTTGGGTTTATTTGTTATGTCTGTGGGTCTGTCGGAGAACTTGTTCTATAGGTCCATTGGGTCTGTTGGGTAGGTATATGGGCCTATCTGCTCTTTTGGGTCTCTACGGTTGCTCTATGGGTCTAAGAGTCAGTCTGTCGATTCATTGGTTCTTTTAGGTCTGTTGGTTCTACTGGGTCTTTTGGTCTGTCTGGTTTGATTTAATATCAATCTATGGGCCTATTAGTCTGTCTATTGGTCTGTCAGTTTGGTCTATGGGCTTATTGTTTTGGTCTATGGGTCTGTCTGTGCAGACCTTATTAACATTGGTTCTATTGGTCTATAGATATGTCAATCTTTTTGTCTTTTGGTTCTATCCGTCTTAGGGTCTGTTGGTTATTTAGGGTCTGTTTGTTTATCAGGTCAATTGAGTCAGTCTATGGGCCTATATGTGTGGTCTGTTGGTTTGATCTATGGGTTTATTGTGTCTATTGCGTCTACTGGGTCAGTCTGTGGGCCTAAAAGTTTGATCTATGGCACTGTTTATTCTGTGGGTTTACTGAGTTTACTGAGTCCATGGTAACTGTCACCCATACAGCAAACGCTAGCAAACTGCACTTTCAACAATGTCTTATTTTATCCACAGCCACCTCTTTTGCATGGGATCACCCTCATATTCAATGTCTTATGTAATCTTATGTGATCCTCAAATTCCATTTCTTATGTAAGTTTTTGACTTGCTGCTGAAAGAACTGAAGATCAAGCTTATAATGTGCTGGCCTTGCTCAGAGTTCAGGGTTCATGTGCATTAGAGGCATGGCTGTGTTCTCTCTCTCTTTCTCGCCCTTTCACCCTCCCCTTCCCACCAACAGCGCATCATTAGTTTCCAAGGACTGAGCTCCGCTGACCCCTCTCCTGCTGGCTTTATCGTCCGGTTGTTTAGAGCAGAGATAATTGTGGAAAAACCATGTGCAGTTCAAGCTCTTTGTATCTAATGGCCCACTCATTCTGGCCTCCACAAGGAGCCAGGGGTCCGTCTGTACTAGGCAATAGTTTAGTGAAAAACCAAACTCTCACAGTTTATTACAAAAGTTGATCAATGAAGACCTGGTGTCTAAAGTTTACTTCTTCAATTTTGTGCTAAAGCTACAAGGCTATTGTGGCTAACACATTGGTAGTCCAGTAATTAGCACTTTATAAACAGCCTGGCCAAATCACAAAAATGTCTGAGAGACCTCTACTTACTGATTTTAGATATGTGGAATACTTTTGGCCATTTTTGTAGACAGTTAGGGAAAGGTTAATGTTGGAATTCCGGTGGTGTTTGAGATTTTGCCAAATCACCCCTTTAAATGCAGTGAATGGACTGGTATGGCTTTGTTGAAAAACGAAAGCTCCTCTTGAAAATTTACGCTGCTTCACTCCAGTCCAAAGTACATTTGCTTTTAAGCTTGCCCCATTTTGCTGATCCATTGACTCCTGTGGCGAACAGTCATCTGTCCAGTACCTGATAGAGTCTTCACTTGGTGCACTGAAGTGGGTTTGAAAACGCAGCATGTTCAAAAGTGCAGAAAAAGGGTTTTGTCCTCGTTTCTTACCTCTAATTATGTGCTGGTGGTGGCAAAAAGCCTGATGCCGAGGCACAGTTGTTTATGCCTTGGCTGGCTCTTGTCGTGAGTAGCTGGGGGGCGAAGTGGAGTGTGTGTAGCAGGGAAATCCAGCGCAATGGATGTCATCTGTCACAGCACTTCAGCGAGGTGACATACACCCTCCTGTGGCACTTTATTATCAGTGGGAGTAGTTATGGAAATTATAGCTGTGCTTCAAACAAACGCACCATTACTCACGTCACACCAAGTTAAAACATCATATTTTATAGATGGGGAGTTGCTTACAGATCCTCTAGGTTGACAGTTGTGAGGCTGATACCGGAGAAGTCATTTTTCTTTTTGCTGTGCGTGCGGCTGCTGTAGTTTGTGATAATGTGTCTGATGTGGTCTTTGTTGACTATTGATCTTCATTTGATAAGGAGCGTGTTGACGGCTGAAAACTGTGAGGGGTGTGTTTAGAGAGATGTGTACAGTGAACAAAACCTGCATTGAGAGATTGTGCTCGGTGTGAATTAAGAGCAGCATCTTGGGTTTGGATGCAAAATTAGGCAGAGTTAGAAATGGGGGGGATATAAACAGAAGGAGACAGAAAAGGAAAAGAGAGATAGAGAGACCCTGAGAAAGAGAGAGAGGAAAGACATATAGAAAGAGATATAGAAAAATAGAGAGAGAAATTGGAAGAGAAAGATAAAGGCAGAAAGAAGGACCACAATAGAGAAAGAGATCTAAAGACAGACAGGGGAGGGGAGTGATATAAAGAGAGAGAGGGAAGGGGGGGGTACAAACATAGGGAGACAGAAGGAGGAACAGAGAGATAGAGAGACCCAGAGAAAGAGACCGGGATAAAACATAAAGACAAGAGATGAGAACAGAAAAGAGAGAGGGAAAGAATGAACAGATGGGGATAGATAAAGGAGTAGAAAGAGAGAGAAAGAAAAAGAGAGAGAAACTGGTAGACAAAGAAAAAGGAAAAATATAGAGTGAGGAGAGAGAGTGAGAGAGAGAGAGAGACGGAGAAAGAGGGAGAGAGCAAGATACACATGGGGAGACATAAAGGCATGGAATGAGAAAAACAGGGAAAGAGGAAGAGTGATAAAGAGAGACAAGAGGGATGGAGTGAGAGAGGAAGAGAGATATAAAAAAGAGCAGGATGGGGAAGAGAGGCAGACAGAAAAAGAGGGTTGGGGAGGAGAGAACTAAAGCGATAAAGACAGAGAGTGAGAAAAGATATATATATATATATATACAGACAGTTCGTGTGTGTGTGTGTGTGTGTGTGTGTGTGTGTGTGTGTGTGAAGGCTATGTATTTGATAGGGAGAAGAGAGGTCCCGCTTAAATCAAATAGATCGGTCGCCTCGAGTCAGAACCTATCAGGCCAAATCCTTGGCATGTCATCGTGTTGGTAATATTATGCTGCGTGGCATGTTGATACAGCGGTGGATTCCGTATGCAGGCCGTGGTGGTGCAGCTCACTGTGTGGCTGGTCGATCAACATTACTCATGCATTCGCATTCGGCCACTTCATCGCGTATTCCGAAGCGACCGTGAATGTGAATGCGAAGGCAAAGCCGAGTGTCAGCGTACAGGCTGCGGTCAGGCCTTTTTTCTACTGTGACTCTATGTGTTGTTGGCAGGGCTTTACTAACGTGATTGCACATGCAGCGTGCAGCGCGGGGCCCCTGACGCCGTTGACTCTGGGCTGCGGCCGATAGAGAGATGTTGCGGCGGAAGAGTGGCGCAGCACTGTAATGTATTTACTCTGTAATTTGTGTCTCAGCGAGAGGCCATATATCCTGTTTAAGAGTGACACCTCTTCCTCCCCATGGTCCAGCGCAGAGCCGCAGGCCTGACAGAGTGCGCACAGCACCGTGCTGATGGATGGGCTCGTCACCGCTGCTCCCACTGCAGCACACCCACTCGCACACACACACGCACACACACACACACACATGCACACCTATGCAAACCCCTGACCACACACTGCCACATTCACCCGTGGCAGTGGGAGTCAAATCACAGCACCCACCGAATACCCACAGTTGTACCCACATTTTTACATGTGTTTGGATGTGCACATGCAAACATGCACACTTAGATATGGTCCAGTCCAGAGCACACACCTCCAAACATTCCCACATTTTTGCATTTGAATGGCATGTATTTACAAACACTTGTTTGAATGGATACACACACACACACACACACACACAAACACATAGAAACAAGTAATCTTAGACAAAAGGAAACAATCAGATCTCACTATAACCTTGCACACATGCACCCACCTGCCCACCCACACAACAATTAATCAAGGATCTGTCAGCGGCGTGAAGGAAAGTGCATACATGCATCAACCGCACGCTCCCGTTCCGCAATAAAGAGCACCGGCGCAGCTCTCTGTCACCATGGTAACACACAGCATAGTACCAGATAACTCTCATCCTCAAACACTGCAGGAATCCATACAACCTCTCCATGCAAGGTTTTTTTTTAAAATAACCTCCTTGAAGTTATTGCTCACATTATGTACTCGACCGCCAGAGCTTATCTGGGCCGCAAGGATGGTCCCTGCTAGTCCGAAAGGACAAATGACAAATTATTTTTTTTTATTTCATCTGTCTGTTCTGACAAAATTTCCTGTTTACAGCAAAAGTCAGAATAAGCAAAAAAAAAAAACTGTGCCAAAGAAGTATCTTCAGTTAATGTACTTGTTGATACAGTATAGAACTTATTCGCACTTTGCCTCCCACATGCTATTTATGCAAGTCTCTTGATTGCTAAAAGGGAACAACAAGCCCTGCCGAGTCCCTGTCAAATGGGCGAACAAGCTTTTTACAGGTGTGGAGATTCTGACGTTAATTTGAAACGAGCCAGGATTTCTGGCGGCTGTTTGACAAATCTGCATGAGTAAGTACCCTGCTTACAGTCTATAAGCACAAGGATTATAAGTGGGTCCAGAAAGGAGAAGTTCTTCTCAAAAGTTCACCGGCAACTCCCGCGCGAAGTCTTGTCAAGCTTCGCCAAGCCCGTCACATCATTCTCTTGTCAGGAGATGGTGAGACTTGCACATGATTCATGTGCGTGGATTATGATGTGCTGGTAATTGACGCACTGGAGAGACCGAGGTGGCAAGCTTCTCAGCAGGATCAGTGGCTTGGAGAAGCCCATGGAGAATCTTCCTTGGCAAGGCATCTCCACTTCCTGCCCGTTATTCGGAGTAGGCCTCAGTGCAAGGAAGATTGATGAAAAAAAATCCAGGCGTTTCCCAATCCCTCAGATGAATATCTATCATCTCTCATCAGCACTCTTCATCCTGGATCTATTGGTATCTTCAAATGGTTATTACACAACCGCATCCCCAGGTTTCTGAGCAAGGGCATCACATTTGGCTGCCAACAGACAGGGAGCTCCCCCCCAAAAAAAGAAATGCTTTCAGCAACTGTGTTAAAAATGCAGCGGAATCAGCAAACAAGCTGTACCCTTGCAGTACAGGAATCGATGGCCACTTCTCTGTGGAGCTCACCGATGGAAAGTGGGACAGCTGAGCTGATTGAAGATTGATCACAAGACAGAGGCCAAGAGGTCCATCATTCCACAGAAGCTGCAGGCCAACGTGTCGCTTGTTTTAACTCGTCATTAAAGAAAGCGAGGGTGCTGTCCGGAGTCAGTTCAGGTGGGTGTCGATAAGTGATCTGAGCGGGTCGTCCGACAAATCTTTTATTAATGCCTCCTAAAGCGATGGAGCTGTTTCTGAGCTTAAGTGGTGCATGAGGAACGATGAATAGGAGCTCAAATGGATGCCAAAGCACATGCAGTGAATAGCTGAGCATGGAGCTAAAAGGGCCCTCTTTCAAACTTCGAAACTCTCGAAACCTCATTTAGATTAAAACGTCGAGGTCTGATAAAGAATGCCCGCACCATATTTCAGTCACTTAGAGCTCATTAAATATTTCCCAGAGTGCACTGGAGTACCTACGTACTAGCAGAGAGGAGAGTCTTGGGGTAGACAACCCTCTCAGGCTGCGTGTCATGTGCCACATTTCCTCACACAGAAAGGCTCTTAAGGGTGGACCACAAGCTCCACATGCGCCTTTTACAGAATAAAATGATGAATAGATGTGTCGGGGAGGCCTTGGGTTCAAATCTGTTCATCTCCAGAAACATTATGCATGAGTCAATGACTCGAGTGAAAAAGAAAGTCATAAGAATTTTTAACGTTAACAACAAATGAGATTGGATTTTTCCATACACTCACTAACTCTCTATCTAGCTAGACCATGAAAGCATAAAAACATGGAAGTGCATGTGGATCCATGCACTGTGCAAGGCATATAAAATAAGACGCATGTTTGAGAATACATCCATATCCACTCTGCTCTATGGTCAACTAAATGATTCAGCTAGCGATTGACCAACTAGACCCGAAGAGCAAAAAGTTCACTCGACAATGTGTCACGAGATGTTATCCGGAGGGCAATTTATAGATCCAGTCTATTGATTTTGTGAGCTGGGTCCACCAAGAGTGGCCATCAGAGCTCCCTTTCGGTCCTTCCCAGTTAGTTCCAGGTCATGTGAGGGTCCTGGAGAAACCCAGGGGCCATGGCCGGTGCCAAGCTAACGTCACTACAACTCCTTTTCATTTTGCTTCAAGGAGTCAGTCATCATCCAACACCAGCCACAACCAGTGACTGAAGGTCAGCTCCTGGACCCTATCACTGAATACTGGTGTCTTTTATGCTAACTATTTAGCTTTAGATATACTCATCTCCTTGTGTTGTGTTTTTATAGTGAAGAGGTAATAGTCCCTACCTTTTAGCTCCTAGCTTAATGGAAAACATTTTAGAATAAGGATTCACTCGATCCCTTACAAATGGCCTTCAATGAGAGAATAAGGTCTCTCTTGACCATGTACATGGTTTCTTGGGTGATTGTGCCTGGCGTTCATAGTCCAACATTACTTTGTGCAAGCAGTGGTTCAAAATAGCTGGATGGAGCATCTGGCTGCTGTTTGACAGGGTGAAGTTAATGAGTTGCCTGTGTCAAACACAACTCGGAGTTTGAGCCGCTAATGAATGCTGTTCAGCTAATAATGTGAAGATCCTGACATTACACAACAAAGAGCAAAGTAATGAACCTTTCTACAGGGCAGGCAGAATGGGTAAATCTTTTTATTTCATCATTATCAAGTGCCTTTCCACATTTCTCAGTTATTATTGCTTATTTTCAAAATCCTACTGCCAGGCAGAGTCAATTGAAACTGCGTGATCTAAAAAAAAAAAAAAAACGAGTGTGTTTTGGACATATGTCCATCTCAATCCAAGGCATTTATTTGATGTCATATTTGATGTGATATTCAAACCTGGGTCTTCAGAATCTCTTTGGAGGGTAATTATCTGTGTCCATATTTTATGGCTTTTATGACTTTTCATCAAATATTGATGATTTCCTGAAGGATGACATAACGTCTTCTTTATGTAAGTTTAAACCAAAGGCTTTCAGCAATGTCCAGACATCCAGCCCTTATAGACACACCGGCATACACACACACACACACTCACACAAACACACACACACACGCACACACAAACACACACACACCCAAAAGGTAAGCATTAAATATGTAGAACTGAATGCTACTGGCTACCTGTCAACACCCACATTGTGATAACCAGGACTTGGAAAGTTACAGCCATTTGTGGTGCAGAATTTTTGTGAATTTTCTGGAAATACACCAAATCTGTCAACAAATCTGCCTTCCTTAGGGCTACAACAGTTTTGGATCTTCCTTGTTACAGACATAAGACAACAAAGTGACAAGTATTTTATACCTAGCTAATGAGCTTGTTAACCAGTGAGATTACACAAGTGATTAACTGCCTCATTTGAGCTTTATTTGAAATGGATTGGTTTATCAAGGTAAGGTCTGTAATAAACTTTTTACATGTTTCCTCAGTGATAAAGTTCTTGCATCTGGATGGCGATAAAATAACTGCAGGGCATGCAAGTTTCTAGTGGGTTGCGTTTTCTGTGAAATGTTTAAGCGAAAGTCATTATTTCTGAAAAACTAAAAGTTGATGGTGTTGCACATAGCTGCTGTATGGGTTTAATTAGCCTGCGGAATCATCCTGTTCTAACTGACTTTATTTTCTTACTCCTACTGCTAACACTCCTCCAGGGAAGGATGGATTTGGGCACAAAGAGATTTCTAGCACCCAGGGCAAGGAGGTGGTCAAGAGCTTCCAGATTAAGTGCTTAGCTTGAATATGACTGAATATGATATGCAGCAGCAGTCTAAAACCTTTTTCATTCAATGCAAAGTGACACTGGAGTTCAAAACCATGTATTTGGCACTAAAATTATGTCAAAAGTCATTAGACAACCACAGGGTTGTGCAAAACAGTAAGTAATTCAATCTGTAATTATCTGAGAAAAACACCAACATGGGTGACCTGAATGAAAATAAAATCATGGAGAAATTACCAAGGACCCCATGCAAATTTAATGATCTCTGAATCAGGTTATAGTTTTGGCTTACCTCCAAGAGAAAGGCTGGTGACCACTGCTTTAAGGTTTTGATTAAAGCCCTGATGTGCTGAGATGCCACTGGTACAGCACTGCACATCATTAGCCCAGTGCAGCTTTAAGAAACTAAATGGGTGGAGAGTACCATTTGGAAGCTGCATCTAATATGGTATTTCTCATTGAAAGATCAAGAGTGTTATATTATCGCAGGTACTGGGCGTGTAATAGAAAGCAAACTTTTGTTTCATATATTGAAGCAGGAATGACTACTTTCCTGCGTAATCCAAGGACAAATTGAACTTTCTTAATGGAGTTCCAAGAAGGTAACCTGTATTAGCCACGCTTGGGCTTATCTAAACACTGAATTTGGAGCCATTAAATTGCAATTTCATGCATCACTATTATTAATCTCATCCTTTTTTTGCCTCTCATTGGGATCATGATCAAACTCTTGTGCCTGGAGTCCATTCCCCATAAGTTATTTCTTCTGCTGTCTCTCTCTCTCTCTCTCCCCCTCCCTCCCTGTGTCTTCCCCTTTCTCTCTCTCGCTTTCACTTACTCCCACAATCCCTCAGTCCCTCACCCACCCAACCTCTCTCTCTCTGGCAGGTATCGAAGTAGTGTGGTGCTTGATATCAGGCTGTTGTGATGACTTTGGTCAGCAGTTTTGAAGAGTAATGACTGCAGCAGGGGCTAGCCTCTTGCTGTGGTGCGGCTCAGACTGTGCTGTTTACTGTAACACACCCCATTCGGCTTGCTCAAGCTCACATATACAGACACGCCAAGCTTTCTCACCCACACCATATGGTTCTCCCTTTCCTTTACAACGAGGTCGAGCACTGACACTGTGATTGCTACAAAATTGAGCTAATTAGTTCAATGTATAGAAATAGATTGTTAAACCAACCTACATGATTGGGTTCTTAATGTCAGCTTCTAGCATTTCGCATCATATGTTCATTTTAGCTGCAAGACCAAGATCCACTCTAGCAGTGGAAAGATCTACTCATACTATACAGCTTGCATAAGAGCATCGCTCAGTGCACTGCAAGGCGCTCAGACAGGTTCATAATTGGTCTGAGTCTCCAAAGCAACAAGCATTAGCTTGGGGACTCTGGCTGGTTCATTCAATACAAGATGGGAGTCGCAGTTATTTGATCAGCTTCCTTTCAACTGGGGCTTGAATTGTTATTTGGTTTATGTAAGCACGTCTCATTTAATGGAGGGTATATGTAAGTGGGTTTTGTTCACTTTCGAGCTCTAATGAATCAGGTTACAAAGCAAGGCGGCGATGCATTATTGTTTGTTTACCATCTTGATGAAAACAGGAGAGAGCAGAAAGTAATATACTGCTGACAACGAATCGATTCGATTCACGATTCATTTTTTAAAAAATTCAATTCAGAAGCTGTTTTTGTAAAGGTCTCGATTCACATCATGATTCTTCCATTTTTTATTCGATTCCGAAGCCTTTTTCGTTTGATTTAATTCGAGACACTAGACATCTTACTGGTGTTTAGTTTATTTATGCTCAGCTGCTGATTTAGCTCTATCTGTGATTTGGTGACATATTACATGTAGTGAAACGCCCCCTAGATTCACTCTTTACTTGGACTCTTTTTAAGCCTGCAACATCCAGCTCCGCCTCCTGCTGTCTGCAGTCGGTACTAGTAGGGGTGGCTATGATTGGCTGCTGAAGCCCTTGTATAATACTACATATACACACAAATCATAATATTTTCATTTCATTTACACTGAGTAACAGACAGAGTTAAATTGTGGGGGTCAAAACAAGGCAGTGTTTATGCAGAAACATTTTAAATTGCTTCAGCATGGAGCAATTCACCTCAATATGGACCCAGGAAAGGGGGCATTTGGCAGAGGTGAGGTGAGGTATTGAGGTGAGCTATTTTTACTGTATATATTGCTGTTTTGGTTGCTGCTGAAGTGAAAGTGCAGCATCTGCTGAGAAATATAGAGTGATTGTTCTGTTTGCATGCTACTAAACTGTACACATTTAAACATTAATACATTTAAGTGTGAGCAATAGTTGCTAGATAGCTTTATGTGTTTCATTGCTATTTTTGAGATGGGGCTCTTCAGTGTGGTGCTGCAATTTGTGAGCTATCACATGTTGTAAGCTATTGGTTATTGATAGCTTCGTCCTCCAGCCCTGTATTAGGACCAGCTGTAAACATTGGTAGAGCTGTTGACAAGACCACACTTGTTGAGTCCAAGACAAGTCCAAGAATAGGACTAGCCAAGTCCAAGTCAAGAGCAAATCCAAAGAGTATTTAGTCCAAGTCAAGAGTGGGCCCACATGTGAAAGATGGTGTCAAGAAACAATAAACAGAATCCTCTTCAAGACCACCTACTGGCTTATATATATTTTTGTGTGATGCCAGAGGCACTGTATATCTTCTATTTTAAGACGATTATTATTTATAATGATCAGAAAGCAAGTGCAATGTAACAACACTGTAGGATCAAAGACCATATTATTTACTTTAAGTACAGCCATTTCACTTGATTCCCTTGGCTCGTTGAGATCATGTTTGTGGCTGAAATGAAAATTATAAGCATAGTTGCATTACGCTATGCTCAAAATGTGAAGATTATCTTTGGCTAGCACGTGATTGGTTATCAGATGGCCAATGTCAGTGCTCTTTCTAGACAGATTTTGAAATAGTTAAACCAATGATTGTCTTCGGAACAAACTTGCAGATCATTTTGTCAGTTGTGGCCATTTTCGCTTTGTAGATGGGAGGAGTAAAGGTCACTTTGACAAATGTTGCGGGTGCTTTCATTTTGTCAGTGGATTTGGTTCATTATTTGCTATGGTGGCAAAGACTTTGGCATAGTCAGCCACCATGGAGAAATGTTACTCACAGAAACATTGTTTTCTAATGGACTCTGTCAAGACCAACTAGGCCATGTGGTGAGACCAATGGACAAAACAGAGACAAGTCTAAGACAAGACTGAGACCTTAAATAAAATGTCTTGAGTCCAGACAACCCTGTTTACCACACAATAACAGTAGGTTGTATGTATCTCTCAGCCCTCTTTCGGTTCCAGATTAGAAGGGAGCCGGGCTTCCAGCTCATGTGGAAGCTATCCAGAACTCCAGTCCAAGTTCTCAGAGTTCTCCCGACCTCTTACAGCCATACAGTATCTTCTTATACCTCAGTCAATATACTGAAGGAATGGTCAAAACTACCAAATGAATCATTACACCATTATGTGCTTGAGAAGAAACCAAGATCAGAAGAAATGCCATTTGCAAATGGGCCCTCTCATTTCTCATGAAAGAGAGACCCGAATCTGATAAATGCAACAAAGTGACTGTTGTGCCTGCTAAGACTTTTTTTTTTTTACAGTTTAAATCAATTAAAGTGGAGCTGTAAATCCTTGGCTCCTGCAGTACAGAGCTCGTGCAAAAAAACAAAACAAAAAAAAACTGCCTGCCTGCTGTCTGGAAGGGTCTGTTCGGTGCCTTTTTTAATTAACTGGAGGTGAAGATTATGGTTGATTCCTCCAATGAGTGAATCACGTCAGATTCATGCGTGACTCTAAGCTGCGAAACAATGAGCCTCATTCATAGCATCTGCCCACACTGATGAAGAATAGGATTGACCACAAACAGGAACGCATACTAATCTATCCAGCTGGCATTTTCCATCAATATTTACAGCGCAGCAGTCATCAGCTTGGCATGCCCATTTGTACGCATTGGGGAGAGGCACAATCTATGATTTCTATGGCAGACATTTATCATTTAATTACCAGCAACAGGTTAGAGACAGAGAACGACTCTACAGCTCTTGGTGAAAAAAAAACAACAACAAAAAAAAAAACAGTAGAGCACAGCAAAGCTCAACAGCTCCCCCAGATGTTAGATGTCTTGCCTCCAGTGCAGAGTCTCTCTCAGCCATTCCAACTTATTGCACAGGCAATTGTCTTTTTTTATTGAGCTGATTTCTGAACGGTAAATTGAACCTTTCATCACCGGAGGATCGTGCCAAATCATTTGGATGGTGATTATCCCCAGTGGGGGCCAGCCTGGATGGACTGGGGAAAGCCGCAGAGGCATTACACAAGGAGGTAGAAGAGGTCTGCGCATTCCTAATTTTAATAGCTGCATCCGTCAGCCACGGCAGGGAGTTTTATTGAGGCTCCTGTGGGTGAAAAATGACAGCAGAAGACAACGGTTCCCAGCCCAAGTCCTAGCAACCCCATGCTCTGCATCATGTTTGTGTTTTCCCCACTCCTGACCCAGCTCAAGAGGAACTTGTTCATTAGCTAATTAGTTGAATCAGGTGTGCTAAATAAGAAAGCACTAAAATGTGTATGACTGTTGGGTCACCAGGACTGGAACTGAGAACCCCTAAGAAGTGTTTGGAGTTTAAAAAGGCCATTAGGCTGAATCAAACTGGCTCAGTTGCCCTGAAAGTGACCGCAAAACTCTTCACTGTGCTATGGGGTAATGGAAGCTTATTATCCACCAGGTTAGCATCATGCAAATTTCATGTCTAAATAATCACGCACTTCAAACAATGTCCAAGTGTGTTGTTAATTTTCTCAGAGGTCTTACCACCAGTGTATAGAGATGTAGAGCTTGCAAAAAAGTAGTGAAAAAAATAATAACCTTTATTTGAGTCATTTGTACAATTTCTATTTGCTAACATAATACCAATGAGTCTTATCCTACAATGCTTATCTTACAAGGTGGTAGTCATTTGTAGATCCATGACAACTGAAAGAGCCATTTGAATGCCTCTTCTGTATGAAGAAGCTTCAAATAGCCTTTTTAAAAATCCTTCTGTTGTGCCAAAAATGGTTACACTTTTTTTTCCAAGTCAAATAACTTTTTTGGGTACTATACAGAATCCTTTTTGCTAAGAGTGTCTTTTCTTTTAGACTCTCCACTTCAGCTCACTCGCGGCTTTTCACTGAGGTTCACTGAGTATACTGAGATGAGAATGTCAAAAACTGGGGGTTTGGAATGTTTTGGATCACTGGAAGATCAGACCACAACCCCGTTTTAGCTGTTTGACACAGGCAACAAGATTTCCATTTAAAATCTGCCGCTACTTCATAGAGTCCATGATGTTATACATCCTAACGAGGCTTCCCGGGTGTTCAGAGTAAAAAAAAGGCCTTCAGCATCTTTGGATGAGGTTCTTTTGTGTATAATCATCTCTCTTTTTGTGCCAAATCCAGTGTTGATTACCAAAATCTCTAGAACCTGGTTTCAGTCAAAGACAAATCTCCAACTGTGACACCCGGGCTGGTTTCTTCAACTCTAGTTGTTTTAAAATTCTTAATTGCTTCTAATAGCGGACTTGGGAATTGCAGCTTCATTATTTTCGCCAATTATTCATTTTCTAATCTTTCCCATGTTGATGAATAACTAAAGTTCCTGATGTTCCTGTGTTCCTTTATATTCATTCCCCAGTGGCACAAATAGTTTCTTTTAACTCAAAACTATATAGTTTTGTTCATAAGGACTTCTAAGGGTGCCTATGTTTGATGCCCCTATATAATTTTTCCAAAGTGTTGTAGTTTTCTTAGACTAGATTTTTCAGCGTGAAATTGACAAAACTACCCACAAATTTTTTAAGTACTTTTTTTTTTTTTTTTTTTTACAGTTTTTTACCAAGCGCACCAGTAACAATGCGAAATGTAATTTTCCATTACCTGTTATCAACATTATCTTAGACCTGGAGCTACAAGGTTAAAGAGGGAAACATCAGACACCAAATATATTTTGGGTCGATTGATTTACATTAAGGATAATGTGTGCCAAACCATTGTAGTAAAAAATGAACAACAAAGTTTAAGCATAGAGTCCATAGCCTGCAGGTGTCCCAGGCTTTGATGTGTCTGGTGTCATCATTTCCACTTGGTTCCCGGAGATGATGATGCACCTGTGATATGTCATGGTGAATATGCATGAGTTTGTTCATCGCGGGTGTGATCCTGAACGATAGAGACTGAGGCATTTGTAAGGGAAACAGTACGCTTGCGGCGCATGACGGATGCAATTTAATGGACGGTCCTGCACCCCCACCCCCCACCACCCCCCACGCCCCCACCCCCACATCCCCCGTGAGAATGTGAGCCAGTGCTGTGCAGCCAGTGTTTGTGCTGTTCCTAAAAAGTGCCCTTCTAACATTCTCCAGTAATGAACAGCCTTTCAAAAAGCTCTGCCTTTGGTTTCTTTTATTTCCTTTTCCTTTTCCAATTGCTTGGGTTTCAATTGGGCTATAATAAACCTGAAATGACCTGGACAGCGGGAGAGCAGGCAGCAAATGCTCGCTAGCAGTCAAGAAGAATTGCTCAAATGTTGCTTTTTTATTTTTGTAAGAATCCCTGATAGGCGCCAAGAAGAAATGAGAGCAATCATAGGAAATAGACAACTAAGAGTGTTTGAGTGATTGAGTAGGGTAGGGTTGTGCAATCTGCAGATTTTTTTTTTTCATTTCAACCAAACAAAAGCTCACATAATTCCACTTGTTTAATCTTTCCTCAGTATTCTAACAATTGATGAATTGTATCACCTGCTGGGCAGGAATAAAACCTGGAGACACACTGAGCCTTTGTAGATAAGAAAAGATGCTTCCTACGCAGCTCGTACAAAGTCCCAGGTGACAGCATTACTTTTAGCCAGAAGCAGCAAACAAATATAGTCAGAAGACCACAGATAATAAGCCATTTGCTCTATCAATGGAAGGAATTAGAACTTAAAATATTTGTTTCGACCTGGTTATTCCTTTCAGGGATGGGTGGGGTTTGGGCATTTTTTTCTCAGAAAAAATAACTTGGATTAGGTTTCAATTTCAAGTTTCTCATAGTCTACCTGGGGTTTTTAGCCTGGCATGCTAGAGTCAGCTCTTGCTGTTGGATCCATGAAACCAGCATGAGAACAGTGATGATGATTATGATGACTGTTATTGCCTCTATAAGGCAACAGGCTCTATCATTAGGAGAGTGGTGTTTTTTAAGTAGTGCTGGTTGTGACTGGATGAGGTTCAACTATAGTCGGGTATGGATGGAATATTTTTGGACTGTAGTTGGCCTTGGCAGAATTTTTGTCAAGTTACACTCTAGTTCTGGTAGAATGTGGTAAAAAAGTTTTAAATTAGTTTTGGATAAAATTCTGACATGAATAAAATTGGGCTTTAAAAAAATAAAATTCAGGTTACAGTTGGGATCAGATAGAATTGTATCACATTACGGTCATTCTGATTAAATTTTGTTGGGCTTTATTTGGGATCAGACCGTTTTTGTGGGTATATGGTTGAAACCTGACAATTTTTTTGGGCTACAGTTGGGATCAGGCAAATTTGTGGATGTATGAATGAAATCAGACAGAAATGTGTAGGGCTACAGTTGGGATCAGACAATTTTGTTGAAATATATTTTCTGTTGGGCTACATTTGGGATCCGGCAATTTGGTCAGGTTACAGTTGGCCTCAGAAACAATTTGTTTGGGCGTAGTCAGGTTTACACAGAATTTATTTGGACCTTAGTTTGGGTTCCAGCAGAACTTTGTTGGGCTCCGATTCTTTAGGCGAGATCAGTCTCGAACACAGTGTTCTCATCGTATTTAAGGGTTTGGTTCAAAACGCCCACACAGAGCACTTGCTAAACATTTCTTTATGATATACAGCATGTTGATCTGAGGAATTTGTTTTGAATGCCAGTGTATTGATGCAGACAAAGCTTTATGGTCTGTATGGTGGTGATTTGCTGGGCCATTCTGACCAGCTTTGTATGAGAAGCCCATTCGGTTTGGAGCACACAGGGGCCTCGGTGCTTTTATGATGACACATTAGCAGCCCTGAGAGCAATTATGAGCTGTAGGTTCCAACCCGAGTTCATTCATTATACATCCCTGCAACTGGCTGCTTCTGCATCTCTCACCGCTCTGTCTCTCCTGCTGCCTCCTGCTGCGACCATTCCCAGCCGGCAAAGAGAGAGAGGGGGGAGCGAGAGAGGGAGAGAGAGAGAGAAAGCGCTGCAGGATCCGCCTGCTATTAACAGAATTAACTCCTGCCAGGAGCATCGCCATGGGAGAACACACCAATTCCATTATCTCAGCTGGACCGGACCAGGGGCCACTCCTTCTCCCCCTCCTCCCTTTCCTCTTCCTCTCCCTCTGCCAAAAGTGCTCCGAGTGCACGCTGGGCTGGGCCTGCACCTCGACGGACTATTTCACCACCCGCACTGACTCTCCAGTGCTTTCTGTAGCGTGGCACATCCGAGGCATTTGCACTTGAAATATTCATCTGGCTCTCACTCACTCACTCCCTTGCTCACAATCGCACACGGCCACATTTGAATCTTTGCAGGAATGCACTTTTTATGTTTCTGCCCTTTTTAAGGCTTCTGTTTCTTACCCTTCGTATGAGTTTATGACTAGTCTTTCGTCCTGTTTTCTACTTACTGAACTTTTTCTGAACTTCACTAATTTAGTAAACAACTTTGGTGGTCTCACATAAACCTTTATGGCTCAACTTTGGAAAAACACTTAACTAAACTTTAAGCAACATGCTACAGAGAGAGATGTTAGGACACGAGTAACACAGATGAGCAATAAGGTAGTTTCTCAAATGACTCCCTACTCCCTACATAGTGCACTATAGAAATAGGAATTCAAATACAGGCTCCTGCACCCAAACAGTGTATAATATATCTAACAAAGAGCCGTTTGTGATTCAGCCATGTGTGCAGAACTCCATAATAGACTATGTGCAATATATGTGTGTAGAAACTGGAATTTTATACCTTACATAGTGTAGGGACCTAAATAAGAAGTAGGGAGTTTGGATTCAAAATGCACCCTGTCAAATATATTATTAACAGCTTAGTTGTTGAAGAAAGGGAGAAAGACGGGCTGTATTGGATTGGTATCAGTATCAGCAGATACTCAAGTTTGAGGTATCAGTATTAGTATCGGATATGAAAAAGTGCTTTCATGCCACCCCTAGTTAAGACTACTTTTATACCAGTACAAGCTTAACAATAAAGGTACCAGAAATAATTCTGAAGAATCATTTTTGGTTTCCTAAAGAACCCATCAGTACTTCTTATTAAAATGTTTGAGTTTGAATGACTTTTCTAAAGTTAAAATAATCTTCACACGATGCAATGTTCCAAATTTGTTGAGGAATCTTTGTAAGGAATTTACTAGTGCCAGCCAATAGCATTAACATTAGCATGCACCACACTCTTTGAAGAAATGTAAAACCCTCATTATATTATATATTATACCACTTTAAAAAGATTTTAGCTAGAACAAAAGATAGAAGAACCACTTTTATTGTGAAGATAGAATAAACACTTTTGGTACCTTCAAGAACCTTTCGGTTAAAGCACTATACACATCAATTTGACTAGACTTTAATGCAAAATTTAGGATTCTCAAACCCTACAATTGGTTTAAAAACAAAACTTTACATTTTGTGAAGGTTTGTTATACCCTTCAAAAGTTCCCCAAACATCTCATTTGCAAGCATGGCTCTAAAATAGCCAGAATTAGTGGATACAAGTGATCTTATAAGTCCCTTGCTCTCTCTCAAAGAAAACAAATAGCTCACCACATCTAAGAGCACTGTGCATGTTTTTTTGCTCATTCTGAGGCTATCAACAGGTGTTATTAGCCAGTAACTGTTGATTATCCTTCTCATCCAGCTCAAGGACCAGCCATCAAAATCTGTCTTCTATGGAATCGCTCAAAGAACCCTTTTTTGCACCTTTTTTTTTAGATCTTATATCTAAGCCAAGAAGCCTTTAGAAACCTTTATACAACCTATGCTATCAAAACAGTAATGCTAATATAACTGAATATGCACAAAACATCCCATAATAAGGCAGTACGTCGTGCCTATTATCTTCGGAACATTGATTTGAAGCTCTCCTGATCCATTAGGCCTTCGGGATTTGGATGAAAGTGAGATTGAGCTCTACACGCACTCACCTGTTCATTTTGCTCTCATGAAGTGAATTAAAACACTCCAAGCAGCATCGCAAACATCAACCCCACCACCGCCCCCCCCAAACCGCTCCCGCGTGCTACATGCTCTCTCGCTCGCTCTCACTCTCTTGCCAGGTCCCATTGATTGCGGTCGAATTTGTACAACACAAATCTGGTTACTGATTGTGAATTGGACTCTTTTTGCTGTGTGTGTGTGTGTGTGTGTGTGAGTGTGTGTGAGTGCCTAATAGCATGTGAAGATGGCCATGATGATTGCTGTCACCATTACAATGGGCTTATTAATACAGTGCTAGATTTTTTCCCGTGGGCTTTGTGTGTCCTCCTGGTGTGTCCACAACTGCTTGACAGGACTGCTTTTTATCTCCATTCATTGTGGTCAAAGTATTTCAGTAAGTGCAAATCTAGTCCATTTTTCAATGACATAGTCAATGTTTATCATTTTAAATGGATAGTTCAGCTGAAAAACCTCATTTCGAACACTAACGCCAAATGTAACCCATTATTTTTGCACATGGTCATTGAGCAGTTTCGAATAGATTCGCGCAGGATGGTCAGTACTGTTGTCTTTGTCCATTTCAGTGTGCCATAAATTAAAAGAAACCACATGATTTCTACCCTCGTCCGATTCTTGGCCAAACCATTGCCACAAGTCCATCTTTATGGCCAACGTCGTTGGCTAAGTGGACGGAAAAACTTTGAAAGCTCATTCTTGTGTGTGTGTGTTTTTTTTTTTTTTTAAACTGAAGGTGGAAAACAAAAGCCATTATGTCCACCCCCATCCCCAGATCATTGGCCTACTTTGTAGAATAAGAGCTAAACGGAGATACTGTTAACACATGCATCTAGTCCATCCGGAGTGTGTTACGAAGCCTCTAACCAACTGGCAGTGAGAAAGTCTCACGAGGAAGGAGATGGCAGCATGGTGCCTGTTTTGTCATTAGTCACACAATGTAGGGAAAGTAGGTGAGTGAAGTTTTTCTTCACAGGGAGAGAGAGAGAGAGAGAGAGAGAGAGAGAGAGAGAGAGAGAGAGAGAAGCTTGCCACAGGAAATCTAATAGAGTTTGTCTTTTGTTCTCTCTCATTAGCACTGACATCCGCCTGTCATTCATTCAGCTGCAGTCAAAGTCACAGCCTTTGTTGCAGTCTTTTGTGCCACGAGTGCGGAGCGTGTGTATGTATTTGTGTGTTTGTTTGTTTGTTTGTGTGTTTGTATTCATACATTTTGAAGATAACAATATACAGAAAATACACATGTGAATATATGAGGTCATACCTGCATGTTTTCTGGATATTTCTGGACATGATATAAAAACTAATGTGTGTGTGTGTGTGTGTGTGCGCCCAATTTGAATGCCAGTAGATCTCAATTGTGTGTGTGTATGTGTGTGTGTGTGTGTTTGTGAACATGCTGTTTCCCCTGAGAACAGACATTCAAACAGATGTCAGCAAGTGTGGTCACATCTGGAGTGACAAGCGAAAATGAGAAACAAGAGAAGCTAACTGCCGCGCTCTCTGCGCTAACACGGAGTGGGTGATAAGCCCGCGCGCGCGCACACACACACGCACACACACTCACACAGCCCTGCAGTTTGGGAAAACGTGGGAGTGTTAATGCACAAGCCTGTGTGTATTTGATTTTTAATGACTGCATCTGTCATCTTCACAGTAGATGTGTGTGTGTGTGTGTGTGTGTGTGTGTGTGTGTGTGAGTGACTGCTGCTGCATAGCCTGTTTGATCAAGGCTGTGCCACTGCAATTTGATGTGTACGTCTGTGTGAATACCTGTTAGTGTGTGTGTGTGTGTGTGTGTGTGTGTGTGTGTGTGTGTGTATCTATGTGTGCCTTGTCACATCTATATGGATGTTGGTTAGTCCGTTAGTCTGTGTGCATGTGTGTGTGCATAGGTGTGTGTGTGTGTGTGTGTGTGTGTGTTTGTGTGTGTGTATGAGTGTGCGTGTTTGTGTCAGGATGTGTAACCTGTCTGTTTACTCGCATCTGCTGGTGAGAGATATTGGCAGATTGATGGTGAGATTGTGAGGGAGAGGTGCAGCGTTAGAGATGTGTGGATTAAAAGGCCCACACACATTTTTCTTGCATTTTATTTTATTTTTTTCCATTTATGTGATTTTTTATGGGATTTTATTCACCAAAAACAGCCATACATGATTTTCTAACCTTGATAATTAAAAATTAATTTGCTTTAAGACAGATATATGTAAATGACCTCCGTTCTGATTGGACACCCTGTATTGTTGCTTCATTTGAAAAGCAGTCTGGGCTGAAACACTCTTAGAACTTCAGCCAGAATGGGTGGGCTAAATTGCTGTAGGCTGAAAAGGCAGAGATATGTAAATGCGTTATTTTTGTTACGTCACAAACAAAGCAAATTCTAAATGGGCCACATTTGGCCTTTTAAATATAAGTAAAAGCTAAAAGGTTTCATTCAAAGTCATTCTGGACCATTTCTATTGGTCAGTTCATCATGAAATTTTGACATCATGTAAAAGGTGTGTGGCATTTTCTCATTTTGTAAAAAATGAACAATGAAAGAAATGTACATTATGAGCTTTGTATGGACTGGGGAGTAGGTGGTACATTTTAGATTTACATTGTACCACATCTAAATTAAATTAAATTAAAAAAAAACGGCTTGTTTTTACATGCTATAGGCCCTTTAAGGCTCACATCCTGGCTAGGGTTCAGACAGATGAGTGGCTGCTGTCTCTCTGATCTCACTGATAACTCCCTCACTGCACATACACTCCCTGCTTTTACCGCTAACTCCAACACTATTTGCTTTGAGACTGGAGAGATGTTTATTTTTCCCCGCTCAATTTGTGCCACCGTATTTGTGCTGTGTATCTCGCCCGCGCGTGTGTGAGTAGGTTTGCTCGGGCTTGCGGGCATTAAGTCCGTCTTTACACACCAAGGAAGTCTGTATATGACATGCAGAGACTGCTAACGCCTGAGCTGATACCAGGGTTGACATATCTTGCCTGTTTTGTCGTGAGTGTTTACAGAACGGGGCCATTTCTGTAGGGCTTTTAAGGCACATTTGATAAGTTAATGATGCAGCCCAGCATGAGTGGTTTTGAAACGTGATGTCAGATCTGTAAATATGGATGTGATGAGAAGGGAACGATCGGAATATCCAATTCTGCCGGAACACCATGCAAATAGCTGGGAAGCCGCGCAATATCAATACAAACAAATGTCAAACCCATCATGCCACTGGATTACGAATAAAGATCACCATGACTGCTTAACACTTCCATGCGGACCTCGTTTTCGGCTGGTTAATTCACTCGCCATGGCCAGATGGCTGCACTGTGTTGCTTCTTCAGCGTCGCCGAATAGGACTGGAGTCATGGCAGAACTGCTCCGTGTCCGCAATTGTGCTGACAGCCATCAGAGTGTGGAAAAACTCGATGCATCCTTTGGCATTCCCTGTGCATAAACGGGTTTTTATACCTCAACCATTTATTTTATGTTCGTCATTACTACAGCACTGGCAAACAGATGTTCACATCATAACATTCAATGCCAAATAAATTCTTACAAAGATTTTAATCATCATAAGAAACGATGCGTAGCCAATGGGCCGTAGCCAGAGAGGCACAGAACCAGAGTATTATAAATATAAGAAAATCCAAAGTAAGAATGAGATTTTTGTGAAACATAAAATGACACGGTCAAAGATTTGAAAGCTCAGTTTAAAATGATGAAGTAACCTACTACAAAGTCTCAAACATCTTAATTTAATCAAAGGTTCTCCTAACTCGTTTTTACTCAAGTTTTACTCACCACCTCAGAATCCCATTTTCTCCTCTTGGACTCCAACTTATGGATGGCTGTGGCATCCCTCCTCATATGGGGGGTAAGTACTTTAACAGTTGTAGCACTCAGGTTTTAACTTCGAAAAGCACAAAACGGACCATAAATTTTAAAATTAATTAAACTTAACAACAAGGTCCTGGGTTCAGTTCCTTTCTGTGTGGAATGTGCATGTTCTCCCCTTGTGTGTGTGGGTTTCCACCAGGAGCTCCAGTTTCCACCTACAGTCCCAGGACATGCACATCAGGTGAACTGCAGTTGCTAAATTGCCTGTAGATGTGAATGTGAAAATGTTTGTCTATGTTTTCTGCGATGGAATGGCAACCTGTCCAGGGTCTTTCACCCTGTGAGTGCTGGGAGAGGCTCCAGAACCCTGCAACCCTTGTTAAGGATAAGCACCTCAGGTAATGAAAGAAAGAATTACCTTTTTGCGCGTAATAGCCACATTGCTGTTCTGTGGCCGTATTATTTGATGTTCAATTATCTCAAATTTTAGATGAGCCACAAATTATCTAAAACTGCATTCAAGTGAGGCCACAGTTCCTTTGGTCTCAAGTTCTCTGCAGAAATGCAGTGGAACCTCTCAGCATCTATCAGCCTAGAATATCTGATTCTTCTCTTTTTGTATCTTTTTGGTCTAAAATAAAAGTCTGAAGCTCCAGACTGAGAGGTGAGAGAAGTCAAGTCAAGAAAGTCAAGAAGGTTTACTGTCATTTCAGCCATAGACACACAGTACACAATGAAATGAAACAACATTCCTCAGGACCATGGTCCAACACGAAGAAAAACAGAAATAACACAAGACTGCAAAAGTCCAGACAGAAAAAATACAGAGGGTACAAAGACAGCAGGACAAAGAGCAAGAAAAACACAAGAGCAACAAAACAACAGGACTAGACAACATTTAGCACAACTGAAAAAGCAGCTACAGTACAAGTTTGAATGAGTACAGTGCTATGATAGATACTATATTCTAGCAGCAGAGTCATTAAGTGTGCAAAAATGCAAATATGCAAATCTATCAAAATATGAACTGAACCAATTCAACAGAAAGAAATTAAACCCAGGAAGGAAATGAGGAACTTCATCAGAAGGTCCAAATATACCTGAGCAGCCAGTGGATTCCTTGCTACACAAACTGAGTAGAAGTAGGAATATTAGCATTTTGAAGAAACTCTAGTCCAGTTTATGCATAGAAGCCTCAAACAATGTTTGATTTGCTTGACAATGTGAAGAAAAGGCAACGTGCCAACAGGATAGCCACACTGGAGAAGGTACATTTTGCATTGTAGCTTGTTTTTGGGTGCATGAATTAAAAATGAAAAACCTTTTGCCCACCAGATGAGGACCAGGCTGTGTCAGCTGGACCGCTGCTGCAGCCTGATAACATCCCTGCAGAAGAGTAGGAACAGTATTTATCTTTCCAAGTCCTGTGCCACATGGGAGATTGATGCAAGAGCTGAAGCGAGTTTACTTAGACGCTGAGAAAAACAATACAACACAACAAACGGCCACTGAACATAGAGACTAGAGAATGATCTCAGAAACCCACTAAAGATACCATACCCCTGGAGCCTCAAACCAGGCTCAGTAACAGAATAAAATCTAAACAAGGAGGCCTTTAGATTCCATACTATAGACACCTATAGACTGTAGAGGGCTATAGATGCTTTCCAGCCCAAGATGTGGGTTCCTCTTAGAATTCCTCTTAGAATGTGAGTCTAGCAACATAACATGCAGCACTCATGCTACAAAGTAATACATGTCACTGTATAACGACGCACTAGAGGAATCTAAATAATAATTTCCATTCTCATGACAATACTTAAGGTTTGAAAACAATGTTATTAATGTTAACGTTTACTGTGCAAAAGCCTTCAAAACCAATCAAACAGATCAACGTAATTGCCTCGTATAACCCTCCAGCAAGTCCTCACAATTCCCTGGCTAAGCTGCCAAATATTAACAGCACCAGGTTTTATTACACATTCTCTCCCATTCAGTGCCTCTGTACCAATCACTTATCAAGCACCAAAGCAACAGGTGTCAGTAGCTTTAAATAACATTCAGGCTTTCACTAAAGCATGGACATGAACTGTGTACTACAGTGGTTTTCAACCTGTGGGCTGCACCCCCCCTCAAGCCCATCCCCAGTTTAACGAAACATCATTTTAAAATGCTACAATGTTTTTAAATTGTGATAATAATGTGAAAAAAATCAGCATAATTTCTCAGCTTTCCTATTTTTCACCTTGCACTTAGCACATCACTCTTTTAAGAAGCACATGCAAAAAACACATCCATGTTGTTCTTGGATACTGATACTGTCTCAGGGTTTCTGTATTTTTCATAGACTGACGGTATATTTATTTATTTTGAAGCACTGTTGATCTTTTGCACATAAAAACCACACAATTACATTCCAGAATTGTTGCTTTCCACCTGAGTGCTGACAGTTTTTTGGATGTTAAAAATTACCGTGAACCAAATTGTGCATCCTTGTACCAAATTTCTCATTTTTACTTCCAGTTTAGAGTGTATATTTATAGTTTATTTATATATGTATACACTGTGTCCTTTTGTACTCTGTAAAATCTGGAGCCATGTCATCTCGTCTTGCCGTTTACTTATTTGTAGCTGAGATGACAATGAAGTTCACTTTGACTTTGACATTGACTTTTAAAATGCAATTTTAGGCTATTTCAAACTTGAATTTTAACATTCTAAATGAAATTAGCTATGAACTACATGTGAATCAAAGTTGATTTTGATTTGTTTTATGAATAGATCATTGTTTTTCATCACTGATCATTCTCCAACATTGCTCTGCCACCAATACACAGCAGAAGCTGGTCATTTATATGGCCACCACAAGAAAAAAATAACATAACAGATGAATGTTTTCTGTGCATGTCCTTGTACATAATTTGTGCAGGTGTGCTACCTGCCACAGCTGACAGAGCTAATTTGACTGTGAATCTGAGTTGGATTTTCTCTTGTACTTTCCAGTGCACAGGTACAGGATCTTTATAGAGTAACACATAAGTAATGAATAGTGAGATTTAATTCAGGAAATTGTAAGTAATTATAATTTGATAGTATTTTGCAATAAAATTGCTTATTTTGAGTAACTGAGTAACACTGGCAACATGATAATCTAGAATTATGATAATTGTTCCAACATTTCTGGTTATTTCTGACTTCTAATTCTGTACAAGTCCATTTAGGCCTTTAGGTCTTTAGTGTTGTTAGCTAACCAATAAAGTAGCTTTTTTCAGCGACTGGATTTATTCGATTTTGTTAGCCAAGACAACATGTCGTCAAGTGGACACAAATTACTCCATATATTTCTAAAGGTGAGCCCTGTTGAACTATAATCACACTAAACTCAAGTCTAGAATGTCTCTGCTTGGACCCACCTGCTTCAGTTCATCTGTCAATTGCCAGGTTTAGTGGGTGTGTTTGAGTAGGGAAAGCATCTGTGCCGGACTGTAGCCCTCCAGGACCAGAACTGAATGCCCCTAGTCCAAAACGACTCAATATTGACTGTTTGCTGACAGTCAGTGAGAAAAAAAAAATCAATTTTCTATGACTTGCTTTTTGCTTGCATATAATTGGTAGGTAATAGTGCATTGAAATAAGAAAAACACTGCCATGTAAGATTTTATTCAAACATTTTAGGCTCCGTATTGACCGTTTGCTGACTTCCACTGGATACTAATCCATTCTAGATGCTTTTTTAGCAACTGCATGCAATTGGTAAGCATGTAGCATTGGAAAAAGTTTTGGATATATATTTTAGTTTAAACTGAAATGCAAACATTGTAGGCTCCATATTAAGTTTATTGATGGTACTGGCTGCCATCCGGTGTGTAAACTTTTTTGAGCTTGCATGTGAAAGTTCAGCGAAGTATAAATATATAAGGTTTGATTAGAGCATGCATTCATGTTTTCATACTAAAGTGTCCACACAAACCTCTCAGGCTTCACTTTTTCCAACAACTCAAACCTCACTATAGAGTTTGCTTTCCTTCCTTCTAACTGTGTAATGTTTGAATTCTCCGTTGGGTATTCAAAAGAGGACTTTTGTTGTTCACAGCATGGAAGCCGTTCTCATGAGGGATTTGCAGGCTGTTGTAGATTGTGATAAAGAGGAAAGAGCGAGAGCGCAGATTCAAACAGCCTTTCTCCCTGGAAATATTGTAACATCAAATGTTGGGGAGTCAACATCCAATGCGACAGGCTGCAGTTTCGTTTGATGGAAGTTATTGGGAAACGCTGTCAGTTTGTCTGCGTTCAAGGCGCAGACTTGTTCCTACAATAATGTCCTAGTTCATTTCTCAGCTATGAATTTAGCAAGTCTGATCATCAGATTTGGTATTTATTTAATAAATTATATTCACAGATTTCCTATCAGTTGAGTCTATGGGACCTTCAGCACGGAGTTTAAACTAGTGTGGTTAAAATGACATGGAATTTTTTCACTGAATTTTCACTTACAAGCCGAACACTCATCGGACAGAGGAGGTTTCTTTGGATAATGCTTTATTTTAAGGGGAGTGTCTCAAGAAGCAATGATCTATTAAGCATTTAATAATGAATTAATGATGTACAAGTACTATTTTTATTTAAAACAGTTGTACAGAACTTTTGTGGTCTTTTATGCTAATTTTATGTTAATGTTAAGTAATCATACCTTTCAATTGCATGCATACTTTAAATTACAAAAATATTATTTTATGCCTGTAGAATAATCTTATTTTTGGTATATAGAGCAGATTGAATTAAAAATGGGAAGAAATGTTTTACTGCAAAGTGCCTAAAGATACAAGGTCCCTAGATAAACCACTCAGCACCACTCAGCATTCAGCACCACCAGTATACTGATCACCGCCTGATCATCTGGAATCATCTGCACCTGTTTCTTCAC
>JBBPCZ010000037.1:16601174-16625838 GCA_037974445.1 Brycinus macrolepidotus | reverse complement strand
TATCAGGTTTCATTATATATATATCAGGTTTCACTATATATATATCAGGTTTCATTATATATATATCAGGTTTCATTCCATATATATCAGGTTTCATTATATATATATCAGGTTTCATTCCATATATATCGGCTTTCATTCTATATATATCCGCGTTCATTCAATATATATCGAGTTTCCTTAAATATTTCCTGTTTGGCTTTCCATAATATATATATATATATATATATGATTGTTCATGGTTTGTTCAGTCTTTTTTATGCTTGCAGCTCCAAGGTGAAGCAGAGTGTCCAGCTCCTCCCCACACACACAGCCCTGCTGTGCAGCTTTAGCTGTGAATCAATAATGAACTTTTTCTAGCAGCTGTCTTTTTCAGCAGTGTCTCTGGTTTAAAAATTGGAAAACTTTTAGTTGAAAAACTTTTGTCAGTGTTACTGCTCAGTAGTAAAAACACTTTCCACTTATCAGTTTCATGGCCGCTACCAATAATTATTGATGAACCAATAACTGATCTCTACTTACTATATGGTCATTTAAAGTCCCAAGGAACACTGTAGTTCAATTCTCTAACATTAAATGAGAAAAACAAGAAATATAATAAAATATGACTTAAGAAGTGTTTCTTCTGCTTTCATATATAAAGCATAAAAACTTGCCTTTGTGTGTGCAATATGCTGTATTAAAAAACTTGCCTTGCCCTGCCTTGGGAGTGAAGTGGGGAGGAATGAGTGAAATGGGCACTGCAGGTGGTGGTGTAGACCCCGCTGTGTTCATGGCTCGCTAAAAATATTAATCAACCTTATAGGAGGCAAGGTTCTTGTTTGCTTTACTGCAGGTTTTGCATCCAAGGGATGCTGGCATGGCTGGTTAAATGAAGGAATGGGCTAGCAAATTAACAAACAGGCAAATGAATCAATGAATCAATGAAATAAAGAACAAATGGAAGAATGGAAGACTGAAGAGATGGACAACAGCCAGACCGATAAGCTGGCCTATTCGCCAATAGCTTGGTAAGTTTTCCTGACTAGTACAGAGGGGGAATGTAGAGGAACAATATTCTGGGAATAAAGCTGGGTAGGCAAGACTGGTGAGGGGAATGCTGAGGCCTTTGGCTGAAATATACTGACCATTTAGTGGGCCCTGGAACATTACTCATGGGGCGTATTTTTGTACACATCCAGTACATGGATTTAGGACATCTAACACCGAAATGAGATCTTTTATTTAGTCTCTGGTGGTGGTAATCAGGGAGCAGTATTGAATGGAATTTTGGCAAGACACAATCTTGTTTGGATTCCCAGCTGCTCCAGCTATTTTTGAGTTAACACCGTAATTTCGGGACCAATTAAAAGTTCTAATGGTGAAGCCTGGAACCCTTTTTGCTCAGAAATGCTAGGATAACTTCTTTAAAATTTGAATTGACAAGGGAAGTCATGGCTGCACTGATGAGGAAAACCTTCGGCCTCCTTTCACAAATGGGGGAAGCAAACTATGTGCCTAAGCCATTTTGTCCATAAGGAGACTGTTTCTGCAATAAATGTATTTATAGATCTTCGTGTTCTTCCCATTTGAGGGATCCCCACAGGCCTGTCTGCAGGACAGCCCTCGCGGGAGCGGCTCCCAGCACTCTGCACTCTCTTTCTGCTGCTGCCCGGGATGGGGGGACATTCTCGGAAAAAAGCTTACATGGAAACTCAATTAAAACACTTTCCCCCTGAATAAAGAACAGGCCATTTTTAGTCCAGTCGTGTGCTGGATGCAACGTGTCACAAATCAGCAAGTGTCAGGTCAAATGCTGCATAAGATGTAGCTCCATCTCTACAAGTTTGTTCCATGACAACTATCAAAAAAAGCAGAACTATCAAAAATATGCCACTTTATTTAATAAGGTAATTGCTGCACTGCATTAACTGTAGTCTGAGCCACTGAAAATACAGAATGTATGTATACACTGTATGACAAAAAGTATGTGGACCTGACCATCATACCATAATGAGCTTGTTGGTGTATGCGAGCATTAGAGATGGACCATGGAGAAAGGGAAGAAGGGGGCCTGCTTTGAAGAATCATGTGGATGGCCTGGTTGGTGGAGGAAAGAGATGGCTTCAAGACTGCACTTGGAGATGAGATGGCACCAATATGCCCTTTGGGAAGCAGACAAGTTGGTAGAGGCAATGTTCTGCTGGGAAACCTTGAGTCCTGGTTTTCATGTAGATGTTCCTTTAACATGTACCACATACCTAAACACTGTTGCAGATTAAGTACACCCCTTCAGGGCAATGGCAGTGGCCTCTTTCAGCAAGATAATGCTCCCTGTCACACTGCAAACACTGTTCAGGAACGGTTTGAGGAGCATAACAAAAGAGTTCAAGATGCTGACTTGTCCTCCAAACACCTCAGACCTCAATCCATTCGAGCATCTGTGGGATGTCCTGGGTAAACTGGTCTGATCCTTGGAGGTCCCACCTCACAACTTAAAGGCATTAAAGAATATGCTGCTAACATCTTGGTGCAGATACCACAGCACCTTCAGAGGTCTTGTGGAGTCCATGCCTGGTCCAGAGCTCTTTTAGCGACGTGGTTGGGACCTACACAATATTAGGCAGGTGGTTTTAATGTTATGGCTGATTGGTAAAGTGATGTGAGCCATGCATCCACCCAAAGCTAAATGAAACCCATGGCACTGCTACAAAAGCATCACAACCAAAAGTACATACACCGCTAATGATCATATTGACCTTAATGACAGCAAAGTAAAAGATACCAACTTCATTCAACAGTACATAATAATGAATGGACTCTATTTTCATTTGTTTCTCCCGAGCGTGCAATGTGCAGAGGGTTTCGGGATGCAGTGCTTTCATCTGCAATACGAGCTTCACAAAAATAACCATAAACTAAGAGCAAAAGCAAACTTTTGGAGCATCTTGTGCTGGATTTTATATCTATTACACTTTCTTATTGGAAAATGGAATGAAATGAAAATTCATTGTAAAAAGTATCTGAATTCTGAGATACGCCCAGTGTCATTAGGCATACCCCAGGGGATACACATGCCACAATTTGAGGACCACATGTCTAGCCCATTATCAGTGGTCTGTTTCTGACCACAGAGCTTATTTTGGTTGGACAGTTTGAGTAGGGGCCCACTTTCAACCTAGCAGTGACACCGGCATCACTCACACTACCACAGTACACACAATATGTGGTAGGTTTTTCTGAAAAAGTGGCCAGTGAGTGACCACAAAAGATAATAGTTTCCAGTAAGGTAACTGAGTGCATACACTGTATGTATAGAAATTTATCCTTATTGAGCCACACATCACTTTGTTTAACATCATTATAAAGACCACATTTGGACTGCAAGTCTATTTTAATTGCAGGACCTGAAGTGGGGTCATGACTCCTAGTGTGAGAACTCTATCTCCATCTCGTATTCCCTGATCCCTCTGATCTCATTATTAAAGTCATCTCCATCACGACACAGATTTTAGACTAAAGAGCAGGTGCTTTGTGTCGGTCCCTTTTTAAGGTATTCCAAACCAAATGAAACCAGCAAAGGTGGATTTTTTTTTAACACAAATGACTTAGACAAGGCCATATTTTAATGAGTTCATGCATGGCATAATAAAATGAATATAATTCATTCTTTTTTTGGTGCAATCTGCAACTAGTATATAATCGATTGAACAAAAACGCTCTTAGACTTAAAAACAAGGCCATGTGTAGAGTCTCAGGGAGTGGAATGCTCAAAGGGCAGGGGCTGAGGCATTTGACAAGGACACTTTGTGGGGAAAAAATTAATATAAATATTCTTCATGTAATTGACATTATGGACCCATATTCAAATACTGTGGTAATTAAAAAAAAATACCTAAAGTATTTTAAAGTGATTTTATTCACAGTGCCCCAGCAGACAGACCTTCTCAATAATACTAATTTCTCCAAGGGAATATAGCGGTATGCTAAGCATCTACTGCTCTAGATTAAACACATCTGAAGCTTGTAAAAGACATTCCATGTTGCATCTAAAGCTTAATAGACATATGAACATATTTCATCTAGTATGTTACATTTTTAGAGCCACTTCTGAGCGTATTCACAGTTAGTGATGTATCCATAACTTCCAGAAGGCCTGGAGTTAAAAAGTTTGGTTCCACTCTTTGGAAATCAGATTGATTGATTCTTCTTATTAATTATCTTGATGGTTAAACCTGAAGGCGTAATCAATGGGAGAGCTCTCTTAGCTATATCTATCTACCACAGAGAAAATCTGATCATTTTTCGGTAGACATTTTAAGATTTTAACCCAATAGTTCCCAACCAGAAGCATGACTAATGCTGCAGAACTTGCACAGATTAATTAGGAGGTCCTGAGGGTCCCCTCCCAAATGTTACTTCCAAATCCAGCCTGAGCATAAAGCTTTTAGTTAGCCAGCAAAGCTTTGGCTAAACTTGGGTAACTTGACGCATGACATAAACTGAAAGCAAATAAAAACAACCCATGATATAAGAAACTGCAGCGCTGTGTGATCAGACTGGTGTTTTTAAGGGTTTGCTGTAAAATTTATAGACACAACCAAACTGTGGCTGCCCTCCGGGGATAGTATTGAGTTTTACACAGGCATATTAAGCATTTGGAGCTCATCAAAAAGGCCACTGTTCATTTTGAGAGGCTCTAGCCCCTGCAGCCGCCCCCCTCGTGCATGCCAGTGGTCTCATGTTTAAAGACACAGTACAAATGCCCAATTTTCAACTATTTTGTACATTTTATATATTCTGCATATACATATGTTATGATACTGTTTGTGGCTATGCCTTGACAGGTGGGAAGAATGCACTGCAAAATAAATTAAAACCTCTTAGAAATACAGTGTATATTAATCTATGGGGACAGTGGCAGGAAATTGAGTGTTCTGAGAACAGATGTGTGTGTGTGTGTTTGTGTGTGTGTGTGTGTGTGTGAGTGAAATCCGCAGTAACGCTCCAATGAATTCTTAACACTTTTTCAACACATTCACATCCTTTCTCAAACAACACCCTACCACCACCACCACCCCCTGCCCCACCCCCACACATCCACACACACATCCACACCATATGTTATGTTACTGCTCAGCCATGCTGCTTTTCAGATCCAGCTCCTGCCCGAAAGGCCAGGGACTATCACGTCCACACTTAGCTGTAAATGCATGAGGCCTTCACAAAAGAACAGGTCAATCCTGCTATTCACTTTGGCTGTTCACTTCTCTAAAAACCCACCTCCAAGCTGTGCTCTCATGGCTTGACCTCTTGCTCTCTATCACTCACTTACATATCCTCTCCATCCTCTCACCGTTTTCTTTCTTGATCCCTCTGAATCACACCACGGCACTCTAAGCACCTCTCTATGGTCCGACTCTCAATACTCCATTCTGTGTAGCTCACTCAGTCTAAACCGCAGGGTAAAAGTGTCTTTTCATGCTATACAAATATGCTCAATCGAGTGGGAATGGGAAACTTTCTTTATTTTTATGCTGAAACCTTATTCTACCATTTTACGTACAATGCAAACAGTGAATTGCGAACTATTTTGGTTTATTAACTCTGTATATTTTATATAATCTGGATATATATATATATATATATATAGTATAGTATAGTATATAGTAATCAAACATTCAAGTCTGTGTTGCCAGATCCTAAACCTGAATAAAACAATAGATCAGTCGTTTGTACATTTTTTTTTTTTACTTACTTCAGATGCAGTTTAGAGTCCAAATTTTGCTTCTTGTCTATTTGGCATGTTGCCTAAAAGTTGAAAGTAACCCAAAGTCCATAAAAACACACCATTCCAGTGGAGCAGACTTGTGGATGTGGTTTTGGACTCAACATAAGTTAATGTGAGCTATAAAAATTTACTTTGCCACTATAGACAGTCCTATGGAAGACTGATCTTGTATCAGATTCCTCTGTATTTATCGTGGTTCTAGATCAGCATTCTTAGTCTTGAGGTGGTCTGTGAAAACAGATGCTTCACTGTTCGGCTACACTGTGAAGTTAAGTTTATTTTTATAGCTCATATTGTGTCCATTTGTCAAGTCAAGTCTGATTGAAGAGGTGGATGTGGTTTAATAAGGTTGGAAGAAATTGGTGGATGTATTTATGGAAAGATTTAGGTCACTATTGACTTATGGTGTTTAGCTCCATGCTTTACAATATTATTATTGCAACAGCAACCATGCCATAAATAAGCCTTGACTTAAAGGGGTTCCTAAAAAAAAGAATATAGAGTAACACTTTGCTCTTAGGTTGTGTTAATAAGACTACATGACATCTACATAAGCCTTTTATGACAAATGACATTTATCTACATGGACATTTATGAAGGCTTATTCCAACAAACGTCCATTGTCATTACCTTACTGGGGGGAGACTGATGAAAGTAGCCTTCATGACAAGTAATCCTTGTCGGAATAAACCTTTATAAATGTTAATGTTGGTTTATGTAGCTGTCACGTTGACTTATCAACACTGCCCTCCAGTAAAATGTTACGAAAAATCATTTTTAAGTATGTCCATATAAAGAGATTTAGACCATTTATTTTGGTTCATTCATTATTATATGTTTACTGTGATCAAACGTACCAATGAAAATACGGAAGGGAAGCTCAGTTTTAGGATTTAGCTGGGAATAAAATTCTTCTTTCATGGATTTTTAAATGCTATTCCATGCAATGCTCCTGTGTCTTGATCTTCCCTTTTCTATACGTCTCGCCATTATGGACTTCTTCTCCAGCAGCCATCCACTCTCATTGCCCGTTGTGAATCTGACCATGTAACCGTGCCGGTATGCGCCTCACATTTTTTACTCTGCACACTATTGACAGCCTTTGATGTCAGATTGCAGAGCGCTGTTTTGATGAAGTGAAATTTCTAGCGATTTCTAACATTTCAGACTAGACCCCATCGATCAAATCCTCGCCTTGTGCCTGTCTGACTCACGCAGAATGCCAGGTGCCACAGCAGACCAAGGTGAAACAGGCTGACTCGTCTTTAAAATGACTGTGACCCCTTCCGTCTCCCCAAAAAATGATATGAAACTGTGTGCTGTGTTCCCATTACATCTCATTACTGCTATTCTCATAGGATGGCTGAGCCCAGCAACAAAACAAGACAAGTTTGCACATCCAGCATGGCCATGGAGACGCAACATCAATTCTATCATAGCAACAGTTTCTCTTCGTTCATGTTCCGTATTTCACTGCGATGCTGGTGGTGTTTCAGGTGGTTTAAGGACGCTGTTTTTAAAGCAGTCCCTAAAGCTGGGGATACAACATATCACAGCTGTCAGATGAAAACCTTGCTTTTCACATTGTTTGAAAGGAGCTGCTGTCTACATGGGTGAACATTTCATGAGCAATGGAACAGAAATCACTGCTATGAATAAAATCTCATTATTGTACATTAAGGTTAAGAACATTTTTATTCTCCCATAAAGCTACCACTTCCATCACAGCGGCCGTATAATAACCTTTATTCTACACTCTTAAAAATTCTTTGCATTATGCCAGAAAAGAACCATTTTGGTCTCCTGAAGAACCTTTCAATGAATGGATCTTTGAAGAATGAGGTGAGTGAATGTGAAGAATCTTTTAAGTGCTTTAACATCTACATAAGGTAGAAGTTCTTAGAAGAATTCTTGCATTGATGGATCAAGGTTTCTTCAAAACCCTCCACATAATGTTGGAGAAACCCTAAAATTGATGAAAAATCTCAAAATGTTCAATCAAGGACCTCCACATAATGTTAAAGTTCTTGGAAGAACTTAAATGAAATTGATAAAGAAACTTTCAATTGTTCCTTTGAGAATCTTGTGGAAGACCCTTTTAAAGGTTCTTTACTAATTTAAAGGTTCTTGTAAGAATGCTTATATAACACAAATATTCTTTCAGAAACCTTGAATGGATAGAAGAACACTCATATATCTCATTCACATAGTGGCTCTTTGGAGAACCATTTGTTGACCTTATATTAAAGAATGCTGCATCAATAAATCTTGTTACAAACCTTCCTGTCAAGTCTATGCTGCTAATGAAGGAATTGTGTTGTCTCAATATTGCTAAGACACATACTTTATTCTCAGTTTAGGAGGTTCTTCTAAGTATTTTAGAACCAGGTGAGAGCTTTAGCATTAGAACCTTCATTTTAATGGAATTTTGCTCTTCTTTGCTGTATGTGTCCTTGAGGCCATCATTTTTGCTTCATGAGGACTTTCTTCCATCACCAAAACATGAGCCAGTGACATAAATTGCACATGACTGACCACGCTAGGAAATCAGAGAATTAGCATGTTAACAATGCTGGTTGTCTCATGGCACCATCCTCAACTCGCTGGTCATGACAGCCAAGCTGTGTTGCTCTGCACTCACGCATGAGAAATGACAGAAAAGCCAAGAGACAAATGATCACTGCAAGAGAATTAGCATAATAAACCAAAGAAATAGAAGCCAAAACATCACTTGGACTTTTTTCTCAGCTTTAATTGGAAGCCTATGGAGAAACATGCTTTTTGCCACTAGATAGGATTTTAGTTTGGCCACAAGAACAAACTAAGTACACTCAGCCAGAACCGGCCTTCTGCTGGGGTGTTAATGTATGACAGGAAGGTTTGGCATTTTCTAACACATATTGGAGCCCAAACTGAAGTTCTCATGTTATATATATTGTGAGAAGATCCCATTCATTGAGGAATGCGGTGCGTAGAACAGTTGAAGGCCCAACACAAAGATGTTCGAAGAAAATCATGCAGAATCATGAGGACATTACGAAGCCTGAAGATCCAAGGAGACTATAGGACACTTTGGAGGAACACTTGGTCGGCAACAGTGGCAACCGGCTTGATGGAAGTTTGTAATAATAGTAATAATAATAATAATAATAATAATAATAATAATAATAATACATGTGAACCCTAATTGCCATGTGAACCCTAATTGCACAGTTGTCATCTAGGATGGGTTTTCAGAGCCTGGTGAAGGTCAGATATCCCTGCTTTAATGTGATTCTCCACCATCTTTTCAATATAACCCTATAACTTGTATTATTTGATCATACAAACTGATGTATGAAGTTTGTACAGAATAGAAAAAAAGGACAAGGTGGTATAAGGTGTCTAAAACACTGAACACTTCCAACACTCGTTACAAAAAGAGACACACCGTCAGACGGCGCCGTCATTTTTGATGCACTCCTCCTGTTCCTTGCTCTCTTTTCTCTTTAATTCAAAGTCTTTATACCCGAGTCACCTGTCAGATCCATCCACGCTGTCTCACAGCCTGACCCGCCGTAACCTACACCTCCAGAATCATCTCGTAGTCGCACAACTTCTCCAATAGTTCAGAACATCTGTTTTTACCCTTCACTCCTCTTCTCCACACTCGTTTTTTAATCACAGTTCCTCCTATTTCCTCTCCGTCCCTGCCACCCCGAAAACACTCTCGATGCCCCGCAAGTCTCTCACCTCCGAAATGACCATGGCCTTTTTTTTTTTTTTGCTGTAATTGCTGGAAATGCTAATTGGACTGTGAAAGCAATCCCCTGTAATGCATTTGGGATTTCCCACCGTCTCGAGTCAAAAATAATAAGCAAAAAAGGAAAAAAAAGCTTTTAAATTCCAATTGCCACTAGACATCTGGATGGCCTTGCCCTGAATGCATTTTCATAATTAATACAAAAGTCTGGGGGAAGGTGCCTTTCCTTGACTGAAAGGTCCTTATGCATTCCCCTGGCTAAATATGCAATAGGAAAGTGTAAACCTGGCATGCATGGAAGATGACATTTGAAAAAGAGCATGCAATATTCATTTAAATTCAAAGTACGGGCCTAACACAATTTTTCTGCAAAGCCTCTAGCTGAATATGAAGGACCAAATGCCCTTTGGAAGAGGCTTGTTTTTTTTTTCATTTTTCCTGTGCTCGGAGCTTCTAATTCAAAACGTGCGGCTGGTGCCGTGAAAGTGGGACGTATTTAGTTCATTGCGCCACCCCACAATAGCCAAAAGCGCGATGAATAATTCTCAATAGAGCGCAACCCATTCTTGCGAATGTTGACCAAACAGCATTTAAAACTCAGGCACGGTCCAAACAGCACTTCACCTCGACAGCACCAGCCAGCACCAGCCAGCTGTAGCAGAATGATGCAATCATGGAGCCTTTTTGCCTCCGAATAACAGTTCAGTTCTCAGCCGTAACACAACAGAAGGCACAGGCTTTGCACGGCTGGATTGTTTACATGCATTGTAAAAGGGGAGGGGGGGGGGAGGTCATTTTGAAATTGCATGACATGTTTGAGGCTTACGGGATGGCTGTAAATAGCCTATATTAGTAATAACATATCTGAGGGTGAATTTTCCATAAAACCTCTCACAAAGAGTGACAGCATGGGTGAAGACATCCTGCAGACCCTCGGGCGAAAAAGGGTTTCCTTTGCTTGTTTTACACTGTGGCACGAGTCACAGCTGCAACTGCTACAACTTGTACCATTAAAGAATGGCATTACACCAGAAAACATCAGTTATTGTAGGGAGGTTGTATGGTTATCTCTTTCCCAAATGGATAAGCGGACAAATCAGTTACTTTATATTCATCCATCCAGTATCTGAACTATTTATGCTTAACCAGTGTCACAGAAGGTGACAGTGGGGCAGCTGGTGGCCTAGTGGTTTGGGCGTTCGCCCTGTGATCAGAAAGTCGTGGGTTTGTATCCCAAGACTGCTAGTGGCACCTCTGATGTACCCTTGAGCAAGGTACCATCCCCACACACTGAATGGGTTAAATACAGAGAAAGAATTTTGTGCTGTTCACACTGTGTGCTGTGGTGTGTTCACGTATGACAGAATGGTCACTTTACTTTACATTTTACAAAAGGTGCTGGAGCCTATTCCAGCCTGGATAGGTCATCGGGACAGATACATAGACAAACAAATTGCTACACATACTCACATCACATCTCCAATCCATGCATGTCTTTGGACTGTGGGAGGAAACCAGAGTACATGGCTGAAATCCGTGCAGACATGGAGGAGAATATCGAACTCAGGACCTTCTTGCTATGAGGCAACAGTATTGCCCACTGCCCGAGAACATGGGGTAGGGTTATTACCTACAGTAAGAAGGTCCTGAGTTTGATTCCTCCCTGGGGCAGTTGGATTAATGGATAAAAGAGCATATTGCATTTGCAACAGATTTCTGCCCAACCAATTGTTTCAAACCCATAGATCTGACAGAAAACATATTTAGCACAACATACTGTTTTCATTAGTTTAAGCATTTTGATGATTTTACTTTATTGGTCTTTCCTTGTAATCTCTTTTGCATGCATGTTATATTTGTCCCAACAATATGTGAGAATTGTCTAGCGTACACACATGGAGTGTAAGCTTGTCAGAAATAAAAGTCTGAAGCCCACCCAGAGTTGCAAAAGAGATGTCAGTTACTTGCAAGTTTTCTCATACAAAATCCTTATTGAAGTCAAACTGGGTTATTCTGTTTGGCTAGTCATAGCAAATGCATGAAGAAAGGAGCGCTACGACGTCTTGCCTGCTTGCTGCATATTTATATTTACTGTACTGTGATCATTCGTTGCCATAACAGTTAATAGCCCTTTCTCTTTCTGGATAATTATCATCACATCGATCATCACTGAGGTGCTTTGCTAAAATATTTATAGCAACATGCAGATCCGACTAAGAATATCCGTGGCGTGACAGAGGGAATAAAGCCATCTCTGTAATAGGAAATGAAAGTGAATTGCTGCATTGAATATGGATCAGAAAACACATGGCATTATTGTGTTAACAATATTGTTTGTTTTTGTATTTTTGAAAAGTGACATGAAGAATGTCATGACAGTATAGTGACTCTTACTGTGGACATATTTCATTTACCTGCTTTTATGCCTGAATTGCTGTTTGGGGGGCCTGGTGTGTTTTTTTTTGGGGGGGGGGGCGGTTGGGGGGCTGGTGTGCCTCCCAGTTTGTTGGATCACCCCTAACATTTACCACTACTGGTTAATCTACACCTTTTTGAGGCTATGTCTTCACCTATGCTAAAGCTAATATTCATTTCTTACTTTCATTCAACTGACCATGTGCCCAGCCATTGCTGTTTCCAGTAATGACATCATGTCGGTAATATAATTTATGGGGGAAATTCACAAATCGGTACCTTCTGCTTCAGATTTTCATCAATCAACCCATGTTATAATTCTTTTTCCATTGTCCAAACAGGGCAGCAAGACTTGGCCGGCCTTATTTAATGAGTTCCCTTGACAACCCAAGCTCTACTTACATTTGGGGACAAATTCAGGACCTTGAAAGCAGCGACACATTCCCACCATCCTCAGCCTTGGCAAGCTAGCATACTCAACTGCAGGACGGAGAGGCCCAGGCTTGCCACGAGCCACAGCCACACCAGGTTGATTGAATCATTTTACAGGGTAGAATGAGATCAGGTCAGGCTAGATTGAGTTCCTCTCTGTGGGCGCTTGACCCACACAGACACTCGCTGGGCAAGTGCGTCGTGACAACAGGTAGTGAAGTAAAGTCATATAGGTCACATTTCTGTTGCTTTGATTTCTTTCTGCCTCCGGCTATATTTTTGGATCAGGTGGAAACTGCAGGTGTTTGAACTCTCACCGTCTACTTTATTAGAAATCCTACCTTACACTCACTGACCACTTTATGAGGTCCACCTACCTTATAAGTCTACTATGAAGGTGTACAATTACAGGCAAGAGCATCTGGTCCTCACCACAGGACCACTATTGACCAGATGTTATTCGAGTGCTTGACTATTCTCAGCACAGCAGTGACACTGACATGGTAGTGGCATGAAAGCATGCGTGGGTCTGGAACAGGCCCAGTGGTCCACCAAAAATATCTGGCCAAGAACGGTTCTGTGTTCAGGAATTGCCCATTGACGATAGTGTAGTGGACGGCAAATAATGATTATGGATCAACAGGGCTACAGTCTCTAAATGTACAGCAGGAGGGTTGGGCCTCAGAGCACAGAGCCGTAATTGATTGGCTGATCGTTTTCGCACGAAACATTTCCTGCAGTGGAAGTATTCTGATCAGCTGGATGTGCCTGTTCTTAAAAGGCTACTCTAAGACAAAGCATGCTCACTCCTGAGGCTGTGAGAGTCTGGTTTTTATTATATGAGCGATTCCCTGCCTTGTCCGTGTTTACCTTTAGAGCAAATACATGAACTGTGATCTAATATTTGGCATGCTAAGTTTTAGAAGTCGATTTCAATCACATTAAGTGTCATTTAGCATACTTGCACTCTGCACTCATTAATAACCCAGGGCATCGTTGATACATTATTCAGATGAGATGTGGGAGGTGGTTAATGGACGTGCGAGTGAATGATTTATTTTGCCAAAGCTCATCGTAGCAGTTGTGTTTATGACTGAGTCTCTTCTGCACCTTTTTCCCTCGGAACGCTGAAACCTTTACATATTCAATCATGCCACGTCTCAAACGGTGGCCAAGGCAAGTGTAAAAGATATTAAACCATTAAGTCATTTCAAGCACTTACCCTGCATAGTAGAGGCTCATTAACAATTACTTGCTCATGCATGCCTGAACATCTGAGAGACATAACTGCCCTTGGAACAAGCCAGTCTTTAACTCTGTGGCAAGTCACTTTGTCATTTTAGTAACATTTTCTTCACCAGCTTATGTGCGTTACTTGTCATGTTATCTACTGTCATAAATAAGACCCCACCCCCTCAATCAAACTGACACACCCACTCAGTTAGCTCTCAGACTTTTATTGTACACTTTGATTTGGCTGACTGTTGAATAAGCTCTCTGCAGATGAACTGGACCAAAGTAAAGAAGGGCAATGCCCCTTCTATGTGAATGAGAGTGGAGGAATAAAATAATTATCATCAGGAGGTCAAAAAATCAGTCCATAGTGATGCAACAGCCGTCCAAGGCTGAGAGCCTAAGAGAGGCTCCCTCTCTCCCCATCACTCAGTGTGAGACAAGTCAGTGTGGGAGTAGCTGATGTACGTGATTAGCACTCTCCTCCGAGCAGGTTGAGCTCTCCATTGCATGGCCATTTTAAACAATGTCGTGGAGCTGCACGCAACTCTGAAATGAGCTGTGAAAATGGAATGTTCTTCACAGAACAGTAAGGGATAATGGGTGAAATTCAATCAAAAAATACTGAATTCAGGTGTATTTTTCTTCCCCAAAGAGGGAACTGTATTAAACTGGAAAAGGTAAAACATTGTCCTTGAAAAGAGAATGGAAGCTTTAAAAAAACCTCAAACATCCGGAGAATGAGACCTCTGAGTTCTCGTATAAACGCTTATTTGTTCAGTATCTGAACATGTGTAGTATTCCAGCTTTCATATCCAATATGCCTTGACTTATATTGTCTCATAACTCATAATAACCTCTCGTCCTTTCAGATTTTCTCGGGGCTTACATCCTCATGCAGTCCCCAACCTGTGAGCGTGGAGGAATGACGTTCAGAGCAGAAGAGTGGTGGCAATGCCTCGATTTTCAGCACGGGTACTCATCCAAAAGGCTGCGACTTTATGAAACATTGATGTCCCCTAATTTCTTGGCAGGAAAAAAGAAAAAAGAGAAAAGCTTCGAGTGGTAATAACGTGTTTCTTTCTGCGCCTGCCGTGCCGGACCAGCGACAGGAAGACTGCAGGCCATAATTATCCTGTTTGTTCAGAAGCCGATGCCTTTTTATTATTTAAATCTCTTTGGGCGGCAAGGGAGCGGGGAGGCGCGCCTCTCCACCATTTTCTTGTCATGTTGTGTTCGTCAGCGTTAATGCCCTTCTCGCCGTAATTTGTTGCTGTTTTGTTTGCTCCTTTACTCATCCTGAATTAGAGAACGGAGGCTTTCCCCGGGAGCACATGGGGGGGTGGGTATAGGGACCTGTGTTGTGATGTGAAGGTTTTAGAACTTAGCAAAATGTAGGATCTAAGAGCCTAAGAGACACTGATGGTGGGAAGGAGGATTTGGGGGTGGTGGGGCTGTAAATAATGCTGGGTGGGGAATCAAACTTCCAATGCGTTTGAATTTGACAGGCTCTGTTGTGCAAAAGCAGGCCCCCAGTGGCAATGAAGGCTTGTCTGTGGGAAATCTCAGAGACCAAGGCTGTTTTAAGCATCCAGCCCTTCAATACACTGTAGCATTCCCATCCAGACTCATGGGGTGCATTCTTATTTTCATGTCTGTAGGCTATTATAAAAAGTCATGGCGGATTGGTAAAGCGTTCCACTTCCACAAAACACACATCAGGCTATTTTAGTTCGGTCCCACAGGCGCCGGCGTAACGCTCCGCATGCTTTGTCTATCGATGCGCTCCGATCATTAGGCGTTTTGTTGCTCAAATGATTTCTTCCCAGATACACCAAGGCTCGCCCTAGTTTTAAATTGCAATTCGAGGTCTTTTCCTTCGTTTTGGGCCATATTGACTGCCAGACATATAGATTACTGCTCGCATGTCGCGTGAATGAATCCCCCCTGGACTGATACGTAGGCTAAGTGAGGAAAAACATGACTCCGGTGGCATTGGGCCTGTTCAGACTAAAAGGCACAGAAACTGTACGATGTTTATATGCAAACAATGCAGTACTGCCTTTGCTTGTATTCGAGAATACCAACATTAGACTGAGTGTCTTTTAGACACTGGAGGGGAAAAAAAAGAACACTCCGATATTTACTGCGCTGCTACTGCCATCAACGCTTGTTGCTAGGGAACTATAAGAGTATATTTTATAAAAGAAACATTGCTTTTACTGTTGGCTGGCAGTATGTCACCCTCATAAATAAATTAATGTTTTTTTTTTTCTCACACATACACTCACACATACATACCCACATCTATACCCACCTGCAACACACACATGAGATCAAATAAGCAAATATTTGTTTCAAGTTATTATGTTATTCACAATGAGACACACACACAGTGTTGGTCCCTTCAGCACAATGCAAAGCGGAGCTCCAGTCTGGTTATTTCCCACCTGACTCAACTTGCAATTAATGGCCGGGTGGGGTGGGGGTTGAGGGGGGTTTGGTCACTAGACTATGAGACCCCTGATGGTAAGGGCAGTTGGCATTTCTCAAATTGCATTTCAAATTATTTTCAAAGCCTCCTGAAATGAGCTATCGTTTCAACACATTTGTTTGTGAAACTTCACACAACGCTTTGTGAAACTCGCCTTCACAAGATTTGGGTAAGTTCTAATTAACTGGAATGATTGTTTTTACATATCATGACAATATGATTATGTTCAAGTAATTACAGTATAAAAAAAAACAACACAAGTTAACGAATTTAAATCAGATCAGTGTAATCTATTTCCATACAACCAACTGTTGTACAAGCACATTCAGCAGCAGGGCAACAGGTTCTTACAGTCAAGAGCAGGCTAAGTGGTATAGCGCTCAGAAAGGAAGGCAGGCCAGGTTGAAAGACAAAACAAAGAGGGTGAGTAAATCTATGAGCAGGTAGATGAAATTTTTAGCCAATAGGAAAGGTACAGAGTTTCCTCACCAAGGCTGTGCTGACCAAAAACAGATTGACTAAAGTAAATCACTGCATATCACTGAAACACCACTTCAAAGATTTATTGTCATATGTACAGAGTACGGAGTACAAGGTACAATGAAATTCTTACTTGAATGCTTCTTCACAGCCTAGACAATTAACACAGGTATAGATAACGTGTGCCACATTAACAGTGCAACAAGTCAAATACAAGAACAACCATATAACAACTGGCAGCAGAGTGTTGTTGAGGTAGGGTATGAGACAAGAAATATAAGAACAGCGGCAACACTACACAAAATGTCTGTGCAAAGTGACAGTGTGGGAGGGGTAAGTGCAAGAATAATTAAAAGTGTCAGTGCAGGAGTTCCATATGTTATTGCAGACTAGTGTGTATTGAACAGTCTGATTGCAGAGGGGTAGAAACTGTTTCTGAACCTCTCAGTACGCACTCGGATTATCCTGAGATGCTTTCCTGAGGGCAGGTGGGAGAAAAGTGTAAAAGCAGGGTGAGTAGAGTCCTTCATGATGCGGTTTGTCTTCCTGAGACAGCGCGTGGTGTAAATGTCCATGAGTGCTGGGAGTGGTGTCCTGATGATTCTCTTGGCAGTTTTAACCACCTTCTCCAGAGCCCTTCTGTCCTGATCACCAGAATGTGATGCACCCTGTGAGGATGGACTCCACAGCACACCTGTAGAAGCTGGTGAGGACTGTGGAGGACACCTGAGCTTTCCTCAGACGCTTGAGGAAGTAGAGGCGTTGATGGGCTTTTCAGCTGCTATGTGCTCAGTCCACTTGAAACTGTCGGTTAGGGTGACTCCAAGGAATTTAAAGCTGCTGACCCTCTCATCAGCATCTCCACCAATGTAAATGGGTGCATGAGCTGCTTCCTGTTTCCTGTAGTCGATGACCAGCTCCTTAGTTTTGCTGATGTTGAGAGACAGGTTATTATCCTAACACCAGTCTGTCAGGAGCCTCAACTCTTCTCTGTAGGCCGTTTCATTGTTGTCGGTGATCAGGCCCACAATAGTGGTGTCGTCAGCAAACTTTATGATGGTCTTGGAGCTGTGTCTCGCCACACAGTCATGTGTGAACAGGGAGTACAGCAGCGGGCTCAGCCCACTGCCCTGTGGAGTGCCGGTGTTGAGGATCAGGGTGGAGGAGATGTTTCTGCCAATGCGAACGTGTTGGGGTCTATTTGTGAGAAAATCGAGGATCCGGTGGCACCAAGTCCTAGATCCAACAGTTTATGGATCAGTTTGGATGGGATGACCGTGTTAAAAGCAGAGCTGTAATCCACAAACAGCAGTATGGCATAGCAGTTTTTGTTCTCCAGGTGGGTCAGGGTGGTGTGAAGTGTGTGTGAAATGGCGTCCTCTGTGGATCTACACTTACTCAGTCTCACACAGTTTCACACATTTGCTAAAAGAAAACTTTTAAAAACAACGTATTCAAACAGCTTTATTATTTTTTGTATTTTACCCAACCACAAAGGGTGCAAGATTAAGGTTTTTTGCATGATGCCATATTTTGGTTCCTTCAATGGATGATTATCAAAAGAATAACTGATTCTTTCCCCAAGCAGTCAGGCTCCTTAACTCATTGCCACCAAAGGTCTGTTAAACTCAACAACACAAAACACCTTCTGTAGACACAAACAACACAAAATTCTACAGACTGGACTTTAACACAAAATGGTCATTTATCGTATATTTGTACATTTGCCCAAACATAGTCTACCTCATGCCAAATTTGCACCCACTACAATTGAATGTCAACAGTTTCCCAACCAAAACTTGAATCCTGGTATTTTAAACACCAGCAGCACATTTCACTTTACTATAACTGCACACTCGCACTTTTTATTGTCCCTGTCCTATTTTAAAAACTTAGTTAGATTTATATTTATGTGTATATCACTTGCCCCGTATTTGTTTTTTTGTATTGTGGTATTTTTGATATTCTGTAAAATGCACCATGGAGGGCCTGTGTGAAATGGCATTTCAATACACTGTATACTGAGTATGTTGTTGAATTGACAATAAACAAAATCTGGAATCTTGAACCACCTGAGGGTCTGAAGAATCTTTTTGAAGTTCATAGAACTTACATATATTTCCTGGAAGAACACTTCAAGTGGAAGAGAACCTTAACATCATGGATCTCCAACTCCAGTCCTGAAGGGTGGGTTTCCTGCACGGTTTGGTAGTTCACCTAATCAAACACACTCACTAAACCTCAGCAAAATTGTTCTTAAAGTTAAAGGGTTCTTTTGTTTTTGTGCTCAAGGAACCTTTAACCCTTAGAACCCAAACAACAAGGATCTGTGCTGGCAGTGCAACAAGTTGTTTTGGCGCTTCATACGGGTTTGTGTTGATGGTCGAAATGTCAGACGTCATGCTGAGCTTTGTTTGGTGTTCCTATGTCACGTAGAACCAAAGTTATTGTAACTGAAAAATATGGGGTTACTGGGGTTTTAAAAACGACGTGACACACGCAAATGCCCATAAAGAACAAAAATGCCCAAATGTATTTTATTTTAGGTCTTAGAAAGAAACAAAAAAAAACAAGATCTTTGAACCCGGGGGAAACTTTCAGGATAGTCTCCGCCCACAAGTGGGTGGGGAAAACCCGCAGAGGGAGGGGGTCTGGAGAGCGGCGGCGCGCCGAAAGAAAGAACAGCAAACGGCGAGCGTGTAGGAGAACAAACACCGGTTCTAGACTGATTTACTAGATTTTACTAATACGCTCTGAGTTCTAAGGGTTAAGGAACCTGCCTAGAACAAATGCGCTCAGCAACAGGGTGGATAGTAACTCGCTCTTACAGCCAGCATTAACATGGCTAGGCAGTTAGCCAAAGAGTATAAGAAAGATGCAGAGAGAAAGGGCTTGTCTACTGTGCCACATGTCAACAATCAGACTGGTCACTGCTACCCCAGTTTGTCTAGAAGAAATGAGCAGCAGCTTCAAATTTGAGCCCCACCAATTTAAAACTCCTTCCCATGTCCCTGAGGCCAAAATGAAGAGGGTTGGTTTCAGAAGTAAAAAGTAAAATGAAATGCAAATAGATGATGCCAGGAGCCAATGGGAAACAACAAGGCTGCACTGACCAAACAAACAAGTTCATCTGGTAACTCACTCTGTTTAATTGAAACACAACAGTTTCACTAAATTCCAGGCATTTTTAATTTAAAACAAAACTAATTAAAACCAACAACAGAGTGGGTTCATTTTCTGGAGTCTATATGTATAATGTTTTTCAAGCATTTTGGCAACAACAGGAAGTTATTAAGTTATGAGTAATCTACTGCGTGTATTTTTTTCCTTATATTTATAGGAGATGGCTGGAGATGCCATCAGCATTTTTGGTAGGTGTTATGGGTATTAATTTTCTTATAATTTCATGCATCATGAATCATCTACAGCTCTTTACATCATATTTTCTATGTCCTGTAATACTATTTGTAATTATGTTTACACTTGTATAGTGGCAAAGGATATTAGAAACCTTGGAAAAACTGCAATGAAGGCCAGTATTCGTAAGACTTCATGACTACATAAATCCTTCATGACATAAACCTACATAAACATTCATTAACATTCATTAAGGCCTACTCAAGTGTTAGGTGTCATTAATGCTGCTTTAGTCAATTTTGATGTCATTTTATTTTACCACAATAGACACTTGCTGGAAAAAGCCTTTATAAGCCTGTGTAAACCCTTCATGATAACTGACATAAACCACTATAAACATTTATACAAGTGTTGGTTGTCATAAAGGCTGCTTTAGTCGATTTTGACCTTCACCTCACAACAACAGACACGTGGAAAAGTTGTCATGAAAAACTTACGTAAGGTGTCATGTAGCCTTATTAATGTCTTCAGGGAAGTGTTAGCAAAATGTTTGATACTTGTATCTGCCACCATGCTGTTTTTATATTACTGCTAACATTGATTCCAACCTTTGGAACAGCTGTGATTGTGCACCACTGCATTGATCAGCACCATAGAAATTGACTTCAGGCCAGCCCAAAAGATAAAAACCACATTGACGTAAGATGCATCCTGATGGCCATATCTCAGGATTTCACCTCTGACACACCCTGCAAAGTGAAGCACTGATAAGATGGACCGAGATAGCCTCACGATTAAAGCTTCCTCTCGCAGATAAGAGAGTGACTCGAACAGGCTGTTAGCTGCAGCTCTGTCAGAGATATTGATTCTACAGTCATCGCTAAAACATCCTTTCCGCAATTTAGACATGGAGGCAATGCTGTCCCCATAATGGGAGATGGAAGAATACCCCCTCTTTGTTGCAGATTCATTTAAGGACTGAGAGAAAACTGGTGTTCTTCAAGCCTCCAACACACCTGATCCAACTAATCACCTCATTAACAACCCATCACTGAGCTGCAGTGGGTGTGTTAAGGCAGAGAAAACACTTAAATAGGCAGGTGCCTTCAGGACCGGGCTGGAGAAACACTAGTCTCACACTTTCTTGAAGGCTGACACGTCAGCAACCTCTTTAGCTAATTCCTTCCACTGCAATAGTTTGCCAACCAATGCTAATGATGCCTAAAAATTCTACACTGGAAAAAAATCAAGATGTTTTGCCCTCAGCCCAAAGGTGGATGAGTCAAGACATGTGTAGTCTCTGAAATTTGCTTCATTAGCTTTGCTAAACTTAGCCTATGCCTGTTCAGTCGTGCGCAGCATTATGCAAGCATTGATTTATTTGTGTGGTTGATTTGTGCAGTTTATATCATTATAGGACTTACTGTTATCTCTAATAAATGGGCCAAAATAAGGCTTCAGTATGGCTGGGCCTATTATTTTATATAAAACAATTTTTCTTCTTGTTTACCCAATTTTCTTCCCAATTTAGTCCAGTTCCACTCACTAGATCTCCTCTTTCTATTTCACAAACCTGGGAGAGTAAAGGCTAGCAGGTGCTTCCTCTGAGACACATCAAGTCAGCCCCTGCAGCTAATACAATATCACTGGACATGCTCGCAGGAGCTCCCCGAGTGGTACAACTGTGTTGGATGTGTGGTGGGAGATTGTGAGCCCTCAAGATGCCACAGCCATCCATGGCTGAGAGTCAAAGAGAGCATAACTGGCCTCATCAGGTGGGTAGGACAATAATTATTACTAGGGGTGTCGAATTAACATGTTAATTTTGATCAATTAATCACAGAAAAAATGACACATTAAAAAAATTAACTCTGATTAATCTCATGCTGTGAGACGCCGAGTGCAGCGCGCACCCCCACACACTCCCACCCTCCCACCCCCCTTCCAGACCCCCCAACAGTGGGTCCCCCCCACATTAAAATGCTTCTGACGCCCGTGCGTGTATGTACATTGTCTTAAAATGCACCTTTAATCGCTTGATACCCCTAATTATTACATGTAAAACCACAATTACATCCATTATTTGGAGCGATGGCTGGAGGGAGTGCTATCTTACCTCCCCAGGGAAGGGATGGCTGTGGCATTACTTGCGACTGGCCAGTTGCAACACCTTGAGATCAGCTTCATATTTTGCCTATTTTTATCTATCATGTAAGTGGCAGACACCATATCTGCAAGTCTATTTGAGATTACTTAATTTTACATAGTTTGAACCAAGTCTGTGATGACTTAGCATGCACTTAGCACAAGGCTAAGTTGATGGCTGTAAGCTTCCAGTACGTAATGGCTACATGGCTCCAATGCAAAAATCTACAAAAAACTACAAAAATCAAATTTAGGACACCAATCTTTGTAGGGTAAGGAGAAAACTGTGCCTGTTGCTTGAGTCGTTAGCTCGGGGTACTTATGACCTCATTTAACACACTGTTGCTTACGTTAATCACCACAGTATTGAAAGGTGGGCTGAGTTATGGCAGAATGCATTCTTATTATTTGGAATGCCATCTTTATCCATTAAGACTCTAGTCTAACAAGGGATTATGACCAGCCAGCACTTGCTCAACAGAGGATTATTTAACATTTGCTGACCTTGTGTGAGACCTATGTGCAGTACATGTAAAATTCAGGCCCAGTTGTGTGCAGGGTACGAAATGCGGAGGATGGGTTTGATGTGAAATTCACTATTCAAGAGAAGCTTACAGAGTCAGAATTTTTCCCAGTGGTGGTGAATGGAACTGAATGTCTCAAAAGTTTAATGTTTTGAAGCTGCCTTACAGACACGTATTACAAAAAAACGGTACACAGAGTTTTATGATAAGCTTTTGTATGAAAACATATTTTTTGAATCTATTAGTGGTGGAGGGACGCATGCAGGGTGTTACGTGGTAAAGTAGTCCCCAAAGAAAAAAGTATTTTTTTCAGGATCGCCACTATTTTACCATCATTAACATTCCATTTAAGCACTCATTTAAGAAGACACATGGGTTTGGATAGTATTTGTGTTGCAGACATTGTGCCTCCTGGTTCCATTCACTCCTACTACAATGACCCATTTCAGATCAAATCACTTTAAATTACTTTTTTTTTTAACATCTGGGAGAACATTGGATGTGAGCTAAAAGCTACAGTAGTGGATACTAGAGAAGAGGGTCTGAATCCATACCTGCATAATAGCTTATAGCTTAGCTTTGAGCTTTAGGGATTAAATATTAGTATGCACCTGGACTGTACCTATACAATATGTACAATAATGTAAAATACATTACTATACACTTCATTATGCATCATATACTCTGAATATTGCACTGATTACCATTTGAAGGTGTGGCTTTGATAGTAAAGACTAGAGGCCCTATGTTTTACTGTTGTTCTACCACAGAGCTTCATCTTCTGCCCCATCAATGGATCTATTGATCTCTGTAATTACAACATGGAGCTATTGACGAGCGGCATCGTGGTTCAAAAGTAGGCGGACATCAATCACTCCACAGTGTATTAACAAAGACTACTGCCTGCTGTAAGCTCCTGCAGAACACATGTCCAAAAAGCCAATTTATGTTCAGTGATGTCGGTTTAACATATTAGTACACATTATTGAATTATTTGAATTCGTTCTTTTTTTTTTTTTTTCCCCCAGTCTTTCATCTGTATACTAATAAGCTGTGTGATTTTCTGCCCCGTAAGAAATTTGTTCTTTCATCTCAGGAGAGTCACACGACTAAGTTTGGGTGTTTATTGCAGTGAGCAGAGAAATGAATTTTTCCTGGCAGGTGGAGTTCTCTATGATGAGGCCTGGTTTTACTGCCATCAAGTGGCACGTGGCTGTGCTGCAGGTGGCAGCAGGTTGTCTTAAGTGACCACTTTCTGTAGTCTATTAATCATGCCCAGACTTACAATAAGCCAAATAATCCCCAGCAGCGAAACAGAGCCAGGGAGACATCTGCATTCTTTGTGGTCCGATAAACAATCGACTGCAAACGAACCTTTAAAGAGGCCTTTCCTTAAAAGGGCACGCGTGAAGTCTAATTAGAAGAGTCATGACTGCAATCAATGCTCCCTGCTTTCATATCCATCTGTCAGAGATCAAGGCGCTCTCATTTCGAGCCTAAATATCACAAAGGCGCAGTGTTGGTATAAGACAGCGAGCGTGCCTCCTCACGCGCGGACAGTGGAAATGTCAGGATGGCTGCGGCCCAGGGAGGTATTGGAGGAGGGCGGGGGGGAAAGGTCAGTATACTTTAGGCTGCAGCTGCCAGCTCATACTTGGAGACCAAAACACTGGCACGCTCTCAGAGAGGACGGGGCGCGCTGGCTGACCCGCTGGGCCTCTTTTCACATCAACTTCTCATTACAGTACACAGTACTCACTGGACACACTCAGAATGGACACCGAATAGCAGTGACTTGGCTGCCGCTCGTTCGGGGTAGCTTTATATTCCACATACATACTACAGTGCATCTCCAAAATCATCCCAGATGCTGAATAATATGCAGAGTGTGCTTATGCTGGGTCATATCTCCCAACTTGTGTGTGTGTGTGTGTGTGTGTGTGTGTGTGTGTGTATGCATATATAAATACAGCTCCGGAAAAAATAAGAGACCGCTGCAATTTATTTTTAAATCAGCATCTCTATGAGTATGACAACCATTCCATGCCAGTGTCTGTTAAATTTCTACACAA
>JBBPCZ010000037.1:16584803-16601074 GCA_037974445.1 Brycinus macrolepidotus | reverse complement strand
TATAGAGAGAGAGAGAGAGAGAGGGAATAAGAGAGAAATTTGGCGCTAGGTGTGTGTTTTTATTTACACTTATTTACACTTATTTAATAAGCATATACTTATTTATACTTATACTTATTTACAAGACAGATCTTTTGTCTAGGGTTGCACAAACTTTTGCACATAATTGTATGTATATTAACATAAACAATTAGTGAAACAGACTTCATCAAACGTGACCACTTTATTGCATGATACAATTGAGATTTTTTGTGCATGACATTTATATAAGGAAAATACACCAGGAAATGATAAACTTATCATTCGTATCTCTATCATTAGCTGGCTAGCTTGTTGCAGTTCATACTGTCCTTGTTTATTTCTCATTTCTTTTTCTATTTTTATTTCTCCATATATATTACTCCATACACAATAGTGAGACTCAGACCATTCTGCACTCTCTGCACTGAACATCTGTGTTTATTGTTTGCTTATTAAAAAAAAGGTAAATATATTGTCCCTCATATTCTTTTGCATTCTAGATACATATAATCCATCCTTCCTTTCAATCCATTCATGCATTACCTGAGCTGCTCATTCTTAACCAGGGTCGCTGAGGGGGTGCTGGAGCCCATCCCAGCACTCATGAGGCAAAAGGCAGAGAAACAGCCTGGACAGGTCGTTTCGGTCGTTGATATAATTGTAAATTGTAATTAATTAACTATATTCAATATTTTGAATCACATAATATTACCCATATTTTATCAAGCAACCATTTATGATGTAAACGATACAGCAGTGTTGGAGGGTTGCTTCAGCACTGAGCACTAGGTCGTGAGTGTAGCTTTAGTCTCAGTGGTGTGGCACGGTGCTCGCTGACATTTCTCACCCATTTGCTCTGTCATCACTCCCTGAGTGTAAGGCCGTCTTCCTGACCCCTGCTCTCCGGGGTTCGCTCAAATGGCACCACTCCTGCCTCCAGTATTTAGAAAGCCATGAGACAGTGCAGGCCCTCAGTGCAGCCAGAAACGTGTTTTTATCCCATGCCACCGCTTATACTGCAAGCATTTCATTCAGCCATTAATCTTATGCTTTTTAGACAGTTTCCAGTGTGAATTGCGCAGCAAACACCAAGCATGAGTGTTTAAAGCATGGACCCTTCGAGTTTATAAGGGTAAACTGCTGGCATCTTATTCAGATATTAATTTAAGGTGGATCCAGTATGAATTACTCAGCTAACACTATAACACGACTGGGCAAGTTCTGTAGTTATGAGACTTGGTGAGTAAAGGGTGGACCCTTCAACTTTAATGGGGATATGTGGGTCCACACTCTAATCTACCCACTCTCAAGACTACAGAACTTGCAGTAGTTTCATTGTGTTTTCTGTGTAATTTATACTGTATTCAAATCGTATGATTAATATCTATATAAGACGTGTGCAGTTTAACCTTTTAAACTCTTTAAAAGGGTCTGTTTGTGGGTGCACATGTTATTGCCCCACTCTCATAACTACAGGACTTGCATAGTAGTTTCCCAATATTTGCTGAGTAATTCATACTGGATTCAAGCTAACAACTGAACAAATGGCTGCAGTTTACCCTTTTTAAACTTGAATAGTCTGTGTATGGGTCCACACTTTAATCTCCCAATGTGCCTTAAGATTAATATTTGAAAACGATGCCTGCAGTTTGTTCAGTTATTAATCATAAGGCTTATTAACCAGTATCCAGTATGAATTATTAATTAACACTAAGAAACTATGATGCAAGTTCTGTTGTTTAGAGAGTAGGGAATTTTTTTAGGCCCCCTGATAGGTTGCATAAGTCTTGATGCAAAGTAATGCATGTGTTTAAGGGGAAGTGGATGCAAATTTCTTATGCATGCAAATGGATTCCACTCTCGTTCACACAGGAATCAGCAATGCTAAGTACATTGCATTAAAGCAGGCACAATGATTATAATATGATGCAATTACAAAAGACCATTTTTAATGATACACTGATGCCATTTTATTTCTTGAATTCCAAGAGAGCTTGGACAAAATGACAGATCAGATCTTTCACCTCCAAAAAAGAAAAGAAAGTAATGACACATTAGGCTGAAAGAAAAAAGTGTAAAACAAATAACTGCCCCACCCTACTCTTGGAAGCAGTGCAACTGCATAGTTTAGTCCTCGCTGTGATGCATCAAACCAAGATTTTCAGGACAGTCTAGATATTAGAGGGCGTGGGAACAGGATCACCTTTAAACTCTTCAAGTGGTGTGTGTTTGTTTGTTGGCCTAGGAGGGTATTATATTACTCTGTGAATGGGGCAATGTACCCTACCTGTTTCAGATCGATACACTTGAGTCTATGAACCATTTTTAAAGTGCTATTGGACATATGGATTAGCATAACACTGCTAGCTTAAGTAAAAGAATGCCAGCATTAAGCATTAGCAGTGCCTGTATTACTTAACTATTGCTAGCATCATTATATAATTATGCCAGCATTTAATTAGCTTTAAAATGCTAGAAACATATAGTTCTATAGTGCTATAGATAGTCTATAGAAGTCTGCAGTTTTTGTGTTCTATGTTCTTGTACCTGGGGAAATGCTCCTTGAAATTGTCTTTTCCTGTAAACAGCATTTCCATGATCATGCCCACCAGCTCTTTTACTTGGTGGCGACTTTTGTCGCTGTTGTTAAAAGCATGACACCTTGAGCCAGTTTTCTTTATTAGCTGCTGCAAGTGAGGGTCTGTATTTGTAATGTAGTCATCCAAATGTCCCCCTTTCAGCTTCTCCTTGCCGGTGAACAGAATGACTGTCTTCTCGACCACGTCCTCACCAAAAGTTTTCTGTAGCTTTGAGATGATCTCCCTCTCTCCCTCTGTGAAACGACCCATGTGCATCACGAGTAAATAAACAACAGGTTCTGTCTGAGAGAGCTCTTTGCACTTCTGGATGTGGATCTCTGGACTCTCCAGGTCCTCACTGAAGAAATCAGGGGTGTCAACGACCCTGACCTTTATCCCACACACCAGTTCCTCTGCTCTCTTGCACTCCTGGGTTATGGCTGTTGAACTAGCACGGGACTCGAAATGTCTCTTAGCCAGTATAGTGTTACCTGTCGCACTCTTCCCACTCCCCGTCTGACCCAGCAGCACAACGGTCATGACGTTTCTTCTACCATCAGACATGGCAACTGACTTCTCTTCTGGAACAAAGAGCCAACAATTGGTGAAAGATGCAAAAACAATTTATACGGAAAGGTACAAAGGGATACGTCTACGAACAGGGTCGAGATTAATTAAAAAAATGAGCAAAAGTCATTTGCACTAAATGTTTTATCAGTAACACTATGAATAAGCCCCCACAACTGTTACTACGAAAGAAAAACTGAGAGTAAACTGAACATTACCAGTTGGTTCAAGTCTTGCATTTTCCTTTTCAGGCTTTTCATCACTGGGTGTTTCAGGTATGACAATAGTCTCGTACAAACTGTGGGATTACAGATTACAGATTATAAAGTGATTCGAGACTATTATCAGGGTCAGAGATGAGGAAATACCAGTCTCTGTATTTCTTACTTCTCAGCTCCACCCTTCTGCTGCATCCTTTCATACTGTGTCAGCAACTGAACGTGCAGTTCTTCACGTTTCATGCCATGTTCAAAAGAACATACTCTTCCATCACATTCGCCAAGAATCCTCTGGATCTTCTGGTCAGCTGTGGATTGTGCCGCCTTTCCTTCACTTCTGACGAGCACAACAATAGTGTTATCCACTACACTTTCTCCATACGTTTCCTTCAGCTGTGCAAACATTGCTATTTCTTCTGATGAGACATGGTGGTCCTGGATGATCAGAAGGAACACTCGTGCTTCTGGGAAAGATGGTTTCAGCTCCTCTAAGACTTGTTCTTTGGAGCCAGGCTGTGGTCCACTGTAAAGGTCCGGAGTGTTTATAATACAGCACATCCAGTTGTTCAGGCGCCGCACTCCCCTCTTACACGTGGACGTTTCTGAGCTGAAACATTCATTGCCAAGAATGGTATTCCCTATCAGCGCTTTGTTACAGCCACTCTTCCCCAATAGGATGATGGTGATCATGCTGAGACCCGAAGAGGTGTCTTCCATGGTCAAAGCAATTTCTAAAATTGAATGTTTTCCACTTTGGTAGAACAATTCCTAAACCAGCCTACAGATAACATCAAAGTGAGAAGAAATATAAAAAGAAGCACAGACACAATCCAGTCATCATTCTCAATTGACAACAAGTGTAAATGCAGGCGTAAGCATGTCTTACCTTTTGGAATAACTCGTACAAGAAGGTTCTACTTACGCATACGAGACAGGTAGGTGGATTTCTTTTCACTCTAACATTTGGGAAAGAGTCACAGCTGTGCAAATGAAAATGAAAGCTGCAATGCTTTTTGTATTAGAGCCATGGAGGGCGTGCACATAAAATCTTGTATAACAAGATGCCGTTTCAGCTGCCTTTGTCATTGCCAAATGACATTGCTGTGAGCAGCATACATTTGACACTACAGGATAATGAAGCGTATCTGCTGCAACTGCCTAAACCGGCAAGCTCATATTCCAGAAGGTAAGTCATTATAGGAATAGGTCTTTTTCTATTTAGTTTCTACCTTTTTGCATTTTTTATAACTAAGCTGTTAAAAGCCCACAGTCTGGGAACATTTGAATGGTACCAGATATAGTGACTGAGTGTTTGATCTCAATCTATTTAAATTATTAGCACCATCAAGAAACAGAAACACCTTGGGGAATCCAGGGTGTAATCCCAAGTGTTTAAAGTGTGTAAACACAACCACCAATTTGTTGTGTTGGCAGGCCCACCACTTCGCATAGTGATGATTGGGAAAACTGGAGTGGGGAAAAGTGCTCTTGGGAACACCATTCTTGGCAGAGAGGCGTTTGTATCCCGCGCTACTGCAAACTCGGTGACCGAGACTTGCAAGAAGGAAAGTGTTCACGGCAAAAGAGACATTTTCGTGATCGACACCCCTGGCATCTTGGACACCAGTAAAACAACAGAAAACATCAAAAAGGAAATTGTAAAATGCATTCAGATTTCAGCCCCTGGACCTCACGTCTTCCTGCTGGTCATGCAAATAGGCCGCTTCACCACTGAGGAGCAAAATGCTGTGAAGGCCTTACAGGAGCTCTTTGGAGAAGAAGCGTCCAAGTTCATGATTATGGTCTTCACGCATGGGGACTCGCTGAAAGATCAAACAATAGAAGAATACGTACGTACTGGACATCCCCAACTCCACAAGGTCGTCCAGACCTGTGGGAGTCGATATGTTGTTTTCAACAACAACAACATGAAAAATACAGATCAAGTTTGGAGACTCCTCGTTAAGATCGATGAGATGGTTGCAGCCAATGGGGGTGCTTACTTCACTCAAGAAATGTATGAGGAAGCAGAACGAAACATTCGACAACAGCAACAGCTAAAAATAGCGAGGGAGCTGGCGGAGCTCAAAAGCTATGACTTCAGCTTCCTTCACGTTCTCCATCGGAGGATCATCGTCTTCCAACAAATCCTCACAGAAGATCTGGACGTAACTCAGTAAAGGTTGTGAATGGAGGGGAAAAGCAACCAATCCATTATTAAGCCTTTGTATTTATATCAAGCCTGAAGCCACTGTTGGTATCTTAAAAAAACCTCTTAAATCTTCAAAAACAAAATATCCTTCTCTTCTCTGACACTGATGTGCAAAAAAGTGTTTTTACAGTTAAACCAGATGTTGCATATTTTAATTAAAGGACGCATATAATGGGAAAAATAAATAAATTAAACTTTGATGTGTAGTACATAAAGTCCATATTTGGGAAACTAAGTGGCAGAGGAGCTTAATAAGAAATCGAGATGGTTGTGACATCAAAATGCATTTACATATTACTATCCATTCCGTATACATCAGATGACGTTAAAGTGATACTGTTATTCATTGGGAAGCCTTCCGAAAAATCTACACACCTGAAAAGAGGGGCTGAAGTTTGATTCTTCAGATTTTTTTAATCCAGACAGTTTGTTCCATACATTTCAGTCTGGAAGATTTGCTGAATAAAGCCAGTCATCAATGTGGTAATTTACATATATTAGTCTTAAATGAACTTTAATAGCCTTTTTGATTCTAGGAGTTAAAAATATTTCAGTGGGCGAAAAAAAAAAGAAAATTATGAACCGGATGTGGACCTTTAAAGGGATATGAGTGGGTAGAATTGGCCTGAGCTTTATTTAATATTTATTTACCCACTCCTTATCAGGAGTGGCCTAGAAAACCATCATTTTATTGTAAGTTAAAGCCTGGATGTTCGATAACTGCCTCCTACATAATTAACACAAAAGTATCTCCTAGGTTGCAAGGCCTGTGGAAAAATACTGTCTGACTGCATAGCAAACCCCAGTGGAATTGTGTAAAACTTTGGTGTCATTGTTGACACTCGGATCTCATTAAAATTATACTGTGTTTTTCTGTCTATAGATTATTGCTAAGGAATATATCACTTAAGGATGATACATGACTGAGGTCTAGGCCATGACCTCCAGATTGAGTCACTGTATGTCTTTGCTGTTATTGACTTTGTCTATACATTGGAGCAATAAAGTAAAGGAACATAGCAAGACCATTTCTGCAGTGCTGAGAGTCTCTTAATTTATGCAGTTTTCTCTTTTGAATCGTGACTGTAAGGATTTGCGGTTGAATTATGTCCATGCATTTGAATCCTATAAACATGTGGTTATAATTCAAAGGCATGGAGTCATGTCGTTCATATAATTGTCGTTTTTTTTTTTTTTTTGCTTATTTCAAGAAATCTTACTAAGTAAATGGTGTTTATGCCACTGGAAGATTTTATTTACTTTTTTGTACAAGCATTTAAACCTAGATTTTCACTAGTTTAGAAGTTTAGATTTTTTTGATGAGGTGGTTAGTTCTGGGCAGGGGTCAGTTTTGAGACCTGAGTTAGTCAGTTCAGATTGGGTCAGATTTGGTTGGGCTAGGGTCGGATCCAGACTTCAAACACAAAGTGGTTCGAGTTGGGGTGTACTAGGACCTTGGGGTGAGTTTGACTTCTGTCCTCAATTTCATGTGCACTGACACCTTGATGAAGACAAAGGAAAACACTTCTGAGTGGATGTGAGATGTGATCTATGTGTAGTTATGTTTTACAGCCATTGAACCATCCAGCAAAAACCCAGTACATTTAAAAACACTACAATTGTGAATGTCTACAATTAGCCATTATCTACTGGTGGAATCCATTCAGACTGAAAGGCTGATCAGTAAACACAGAGCCCATCGAAAAGGTTAGACACCTTCGATCTAGAGGTCTCTGTCCATTGCACAGTACTTGATTGATTGAAAATCTACAGACTGACCAGCCTGAATGAAAAGCGAGGTTATAATCAGTAGCGTGTGTGACCCCTGCTTTAGATGTGTCAGCATACTGAGCGAAATTTGCATCCTCTCAGTGTTCCCACCAAACAACTACACGCTGTAAACATTCATAAGAACTTTATACTGTCATGTTTCTCAAGTGCACTTGTTATTTTTTCAGAATTGATTTTAGAGGATTTTTAAGGGCACATTACATCTTAACTAAATGAAAGTGAAAATGTTACCTGTCATGAGACTGCAAAACCAAGAAAAAAAGCTGGGAGAGAGTTCACACGTTGTATATAACAAGCTCCCCGTGGCTTTAATTTGCCAAAGAACTTTTTTTAGTCAAATGCGTCCCGCGCGCATGTGATTTGACAGCCCACGATTCAAGATAATGGATACCTGCTGCATTTGTCAGCACCAACAGACACCTTTGACTCCAGCAGGATGGCTTATTTTTTGCATATTTAAGTCTTTAATAACTTTGTTTTTTTGTTTTTTTTTTCCTGTGTGGTTTGAATGCCATCAAAAGTCATAAACAAAGGGGGTTCGTGACTTACTCTCTTTTTTTTAATCCAGTAAAAACACACTGGCGAGAACAACTTTTTTAGTGCTAATCAAGATAAATATCCTTGCTGCTGACTGTTTCTCTGGTTGTGCAAAAGCTGCCAAATTAAAATGTGTTAAAAAGACATCAACGTGTCACTTTACTCGGCCTCGAACTTCATAAAAAATTATGGTTAGAAAAAACACTGCCCTTCACAGAGATAGATTTAGGTTACTGAGGCTGAGGCTCAAGGAAGACATTGTAATTGACACTCCTGGTATCCTGGACACCCGCAAGACAACATAACACATCAAAAAGAACATAAGCATTCAAGTTCTTGGCCTGCACATCCTCCTGCTGGTGACACAAACTAACCATTCCACCCGTGAGTAGCAGCACGCTGTGAAGGCCCTGCAGGAGGTCTTTGGAGAAGCTTGCAAATGCATGCTTGTGTTGCTCACACGTAGAGATGCGCTGAAAGTTATGCACAGACATCTGCATACCTGCTGTTCACGACTCTGTGAGGTTGTTTCGTGTTGTGCTCAGCAACAAAGGCTGAGATCAAGTTGGGAAGCCAATTAAGCCAGTTTTGCCTTTGACCCCAGTATAATCATTAAACCAAGACATCTAAAGTCCCTTAGCACTGGAACTATGAAAAGTTATGAAGCAAGAAGGCAGTTCATCCATGTCTGAATCATCACACACTCACCACAAACTGTATGAGTTGTAACACACTTCCTTATGTGCCTTATTACACTGTTGCAAACTGTCACGGACAAAAGTATGGACATTTGTAGCTACTTTGGACAACTATGGCTGCTATAATTTTTGGAGAAGCAGCATACCTTGATAGATCAATCAATCAATCCATCATTCAACCAATCAGTCAGTTAGTCAATTAATCAATCAACCATTCAATCAAAAAAAAAAATCATTCAATCAATAAATTAATCAATCAGTCAATCAATCTTTATTTAACTTGGATTAAGTTGAGGGTGACCCTTGTTCACAGTGCAGTTGTGTGTAAAGTAAGTAAGGTAAAGTGGCATTCAGCAGACACTCTTAGCAACTTACAATCATTAGTTACAGGGACAGTCCCCCTGGAGACACTGAGGGTTAATCGTCTTGCTCAAGGACACAATGGTAGAAAGTGTGTGTGTGTGTGGGGGGGGGGGTTGAACCTGCAACTCTGTGGTCATCAGGTTCACAGGCAACTGTTTTACACACTAGGCTCCTAACACCCCCAATCAATGTGTGTTTAAATCATGGGCGCCGAAACCACTATAGCGGGAGGGGCGTGTCCCCCCACTTCTCAAAATCATTCGTTTCGTTCCCCCCACTTTTTCTCTCCCGGACAACAGTCGAGACGCAGAGCTCTGCGCCCCCCCACCCCCCCAAGGCAGCGGCCGGTCGAGATGCCCCCCACGTTAAAAATGCCTCCGGCACCCATGGTTTGAATATAAGAAAAATGTAAAAATAAGGCTATTCAACACTTTTGCATGTAATGATTCAAGTAATGAAATAATGCCTAGATGTTTTGAGGGGCAGGACTATTCAACAGAGAGCATAATCAGCCAGCATAATGCATTTTGACTGACTTGACTTGAGCAAGTGATGATGTAAAAAACAGTAGATAGTTGTACACAATCAGTTGCAAGGATGCATCAAAGCATTCACTGAGTGCTCAAGAAATTGCAATTATGATGTGAACAATTGACTAGATGATGTGGAGTTTGAACAAGCAGTCTTGAGAATTTAAATTTTGATCTGAGAAATGCACCAAAGCAAATGAGAAACATTGTAAGACAAATTAGAGTAATGTTATGACCCTATAGTCCTGTGGGTCATAATGTGCGTATCATCACTGTCTTGCTATGTAGTGTGTTTCTTAGTCATGCAGTGTGTCTCTTAGTCGTGCAGTGTGTCTCTTAGTCATGTAGTGTGTTTCTTAGTTTTCTTAGTATATATAGTGCCCGATACTGATACCAATCCGATACTGTCCTTTTCTCTCTCTTCCTCAACTACGCTGTTAATAATCTATTCATCTAGATGCACTTTGAATCTGAAATGGCTCCTTACTACCTTCATTTTGCACTATGCAAGTTATAAAAAATCCAGTTTCTACATCCTTATAGCACACAATTTGTCCGTTATGGAGTTCTGCACACATGACTGAATCGCAAGCGGCTCTGTGTTAGACATACCATACACTTTTTGGGTGCAGGAGCCTGTATTTTAATGCACTATATAGGGAGTAGGCCATTTGAGATACAGTCTTGCAGCTCATCTTTGTTACTCGTGTTCTCATCTGTGTATTTCTCCTTACAGTGTGTTGCTCAAAGTGTAGTTAAACATGTACGTGATTGTTCAGGGTTTTTCCGATATCTGATCCAGTGATTTTGGCCTGTATCAGACCGAGGCCGGCACTGAGTATTGAATAAGAACACCACTAATGTATATTTTACACAGATCTGGTGTTTAAAATATACATTAAAATATACACAGATCCAGAGGTTTCTGGATGCAAAAGGCCTGGTCAAATCTGATCTGAATCTGACTTTCATATGTGGTCCTAGATTGGATATATGTTCTATCTGTGGCAATGCAATCGTACAGTGAAGGGATTCATGTGCTTTTTTTCAGATGTACATATCATATCATATCTTGACCTAAAGATGCAAACTACTGTTTTCCAGTACATAAGATAAGATAAGACAAACCTTTATTAGTCCCACAAGTGGGAAATTTAAGACGGGTGTGATAGTTGCAGCTAGTGGGGGTTCTTGCAGAAGGTGGCCAGAGAACTGGCTGGACGTTAGGACTGTAGAGAAACATTGTCCTTAAACAAATACTCAAGGGGAATTTAAACTGATCTGATTATAGATTCTCCTCAGCAATGGACAAAAACATCCATTCATCCATTTACTGGCTACTCCCAAAAAGGTGGGGCAGGCTGTACTGGTGTCAAGACTCTTTTCAGTCTTGGCCCCCCAGTGGTGGAATGGGCTCCCTCTTCCTATCAGATCTGCAGGGTCCCTCGCTGTCTTCAAGTGTCGTCTGAAGACTCACCTGTTCAAGGAGCACCTTGGTGACTAACTAGGCTTCTTGTTATTGCTTACTAATTTATTTTTCTCTATATTTATTAAAAAACAACAACTTTCGGGCACTTACCCTCTTAACTCCATGTTTTCCTTACTTATGCTTTAACCTCTGACTGTTCTTCGATAGGATCTGTTACGGTGTGTAACTTTGGCAGTAACTTGGTTGAATAGCGGATGTTGATTTGAGTCTAGCTTTTCAGGTTTGAAGAACAGATGCGGACTACTTGAGCACTAGTGTACGTCACTCAGGATAAGAGCGTCTGCTAAATGCCGTAAATGTAAATGTACTGGCGTCTATCCCGGTGTTCAAAGGGCCAAAGTCCCTGGACAGGTCCCCAGTCCATCACAGGGCAGATACAAACATACACTCGCACACTGATGAAAGAAAGCAACACTATTACATACTTATGGAATAATATGTTTCTCAGTGTGAATCTCAATGGCCTGTTTTGTTTGATTATCATCATCTCCACTGACACTGACAGTAGGACAGAGCACAAATGTCCATACTAATGTACCATCCAATCTAAGATACAACTTCTAAAAGAGAATTTCATGCATGAAGTATCACTGTAGACCCGGGAACATGAATATTTAAAGCTCTGGTTCAGCTCATGAAACACTGGTAAGTAGATTGCCAAAGTTGCCCAAATTCACTTTGAGGGAAAACTCATTAAGAATTGTTTTTATTATATTTAATTTAATTTTATTTTATTTTATTTAACCGTAAAATTTCCTTTTTTTTTTGAGATATGAAGTTTATTTAAGATAGCAATGATATGATAAAACAGTCGGGGGTTCCATAAACCCAAGGGTGCTCTCATGCTCACTAATGAGGTGCCTTTCTTTCTGTCTCTCCACTGACTTAAATTTAGCTCCAGCAAGTCCATGCAGCATGTCAGCACATTTAAATGTCATGCCCATGCTGTGCTGAGAGGCCAGAGTGGCCATATTTTTAATGTAAATGAAGGTATGGTCAGAAAAAATACAACCTTTTGGTACAAGGAGTGGTTATTCTTGGACATGATGTTTAGAACAACACTACCTCCTGTTCCAGATTACTGGTCGATTTTATCCACTAGAGGCACTGCTTACATTTTCTGTGATGCTTTTTTACTGTATTTTACTTTTATTTTCAGCAATAATACAATGTTGAAGACTGAAAGTAGTCAAGAAAAAAATTAACTAATGTGATTTTGTCAGCAATGATACCTCTGTTCTTAAATTGCATATTGAACCTTAAGGACACTAAAGTGCATTAGTTTGAGTGTTTAAGTGAGACAGCCATTTTTTGCTTGAACAGATTTTTTTTTTCTCCGAGTTGTTTGAATCTCTGTCTCTTAGCGGCTACACCCATTTTTTTCGGGTGTGCACATCGGAAAATGAGCTGATGCACTACCAGTCAAACATTTTTGCACCACACAGCCAGTTAATAGGATGTTAGACATGCACTGTTAAATATTCTTTCTATGTTATAAAGAAAACTTGTTTCATTTGTTTTTGAAATAAATATTTGTTTCTAATCGGTTGCATTTTCTTTTTTCCCCACCTGTTTTCAGTCATCCTTGACTTTATACGGGCTAGACTGGCACTGTGGGTTAGGCCCTGTCCTATAGGACAATGCAATTTCTGAGGTTCAGAGTTTGAATCCCACTCTGTTAGCAAAGTTTTTTGTTTCTATTTTAGCATAATATACAGTAGACAAAGCTATGGAGTGGTGGCACACAATCACACTTCACATTTTCATGCAGAAATACATTCTAGATCAATTAATTTTTTTTTTGCTTTTCAGAGAGCTAAGCCTTGAGCAACAAGACCTTGCTTTGGCTGGGGTGGGTCAGGAATGCCTGACAAGGAACCAATCAGCTGTTCTTGCAGAACTCTTACTGGTTGGGTTTGCCGTTTTTTAATACTTCCAAACTGTGACCTAGCCCAGGCTCACAAAAAGATGCAGATAACCAATTTTTTTTACTTTTTATATAGATAATTTTAAAATGTAATACATCTACCACTATTCAATTGCCTTAAACCTTGGTTTCCATCACTGCCATGCATCAGCAACCAAACAACTGAGAAACAGAGTAAAAAATATGTATATATTCATTAAGAAGCGGTAATTAAACTTCCCCATGCTCCTAAAGCAGCCATAACGTTCCTCTGAGTAAATGGTTTCCTTTTCTGTTGGAGATGTGTGAGTATCTACATGCATGAAAATGAAGTGTTTATGAACCGCTCAAGCTGAAAGCTTTCAGCTTCCAAACCATCCGGTCGCAGATGGAAACGCACTTACGAATCAATCGACGTCTCTCTTACAGGAAACTGCGGGCGTACAAGACATCAGTTCCAAGCGAGCGGATTGGCTTTTCTCATAAAGCTTAAATGTGTCTTTAATAAGGACTTCCTGAAACAAGGCCTGAGATTTAACACAGGGAAACAATTACTCACCACCTTTTACTGTACATTACCAAACATCTCCCTCCACACCTGAGCGGGAGGGTTACATTCCATAAACCGTGTGACGGTAACTGAGTTTAATTTCCGCAACAGTCAAAACAATATAACCATGTTTTCTTTAATTTATTTATTTAGTTAGTTTTAATCAATAATACCAAAGTGCTTCTTCTGATATTTAGAACCATTTTTAGAGGAAACTTGCTGTCTCAAATTTCTTTACAGTGGTTGGGAATGGAACCAGGGTCAAATACAGCTTTTTTTTTTTTTCTTTTCTTTTTTTTCCTGTCGTGTCCGGCAGTTTAGCAAGCAGAATGTGAAGCTGGATGCCATGATGTGCCAGACACCTTTGCTTTGCCAAGTGGGGCTTTAACAGTATAAAGCCCCAAATAAAAATTTGTTATCTGAAAATTTTATTTATTTATTTATTTATTCATTTGATTTATAATTAAGCTAGATCAGACAGGGGTAGAGAAAATAGAGACAGAAAGAGGTACCAATGAAAACAAAGAGAGAAGGAAAGTAGCCAATTGAGAGAGAGGAAACGGGGATAGATAAAGAGGGGATCCAAACGAAATCTGCGTCATCGCTCCGAATGCTGCTTCTGAAAAACAAGAACCAGCCACACAAACATAGAACAAATACAAACCAACGGCAACACTGTAACAGCACAGAACAATATACACACCTACCGCAACACTGTAACAGCACAAAAGCAGCATACACGCCTATGGCAACAATACAACAGCACAGAACAACATACACATCTACGGTCAATGCTGTAGCAGCACACAGAAACCTGTGGTTCTGGGTAGTTTTATGTGTATGTATATGCCTGTACCTGTGTGTGTGTGTATGTGTGCGTATGCATGAACGTATATATGTGAGCGTGTATATGGCTGTGTGTGTGCGCGAGTGGATGTGTGCGCGCGCAAATACAGCCATTTTATTGACTATCCAAATCCACCAGTGAACACAGAGTGTTTCTATGTGATGATGATGATGATGGTAAAATAGTGACAAAACTAACTGGGTTTCATTATGGGATTACTTTGCCTCACAATGGTCTGCATGTAACCCTCCACCGTGAAAAATGTTGTTTTACTATAGTAGACCAAAACTATGACAAAACATCTCAGGCATCAGGAAGCACATTCATGACATTCCATTTTCTAGATTTCTGTGGGAGAGCTTTTAGAGGCGGACGTCTGGTTCCATTCACCACCACTGTGAACAGTTCTGACTCAGTTTTTACATTTAATTATGTCAATTTTTTGTCAAAATAGTGGAATTCCCCTTTCACAAAGCTCTAACAACCTAGTTAAAATGACCATGGACTGGGTGAGGAGTGCCTTATCCCATTTGTGAGTTTCCACTTTCAAATCCAGTTTTAAATTTGTAGTGATATGGTGTCTACATCAAGAGGGACAGTAGAAAGACTTTAATTAGGAAACAGACTAAAGTTTTGTCATTAACAACCCGTGCCAAAACATTAATTTGAGTTGAAGTGCATACACATTAGAAAAGCTGATTGCTTTGTGCTGCTTTTTTTCAGATGTGAAAGGGGACATTTGATTGCTTGTTGAGAAACAGATTATTTCTCTTACAAGAGCAGGTGGTCCAGGTTTGATATCCAGCTGTGAGATGCGACCAGTCTGGGGGACCTGTGCAGTTTCAGCTATCCCCTGTCTCTGTGCACCTGATCCAGCTCATCAACTGGTTATTAAGCCCTTTATGAGTTTTGTAATACAACCCGCGCTTGTTGTGTAATAATTTCCTGCTCTTTGTTCAAATGTCAGTTACAAAACGAAACATGGGTCGGTGTCAGTCTCCTTAAATATATGAGCTGACATTATTGTAGCATATTGGAATGTGTAGTGAAATCTATTTGAAAAAAAAAATACTGGTCTCTTCTTGTGTTTAAAGATAAATATGACTGTGAGCACAAAAAGCTGAATAAACAACATTATATTATTACTAGTGTTATTAATAGTAGTAATAGTAGTAGTGTTAATGATGTTAAGGCATATGTATTATTATTATTATTATTAATATTATCATTATTATTGTTATTCTTCGTGATAGTAGTGGAAATAGTAGCAGTAGTAGTAGTAGTTGCCTGCACATAAGCTTTTCACTTCCTTGTACAAATGTGTAAGTGATGTGACTAATAAGTGAATGAGTAGTAGTAGTAGTAATAATAATAATAATAATAATAATAATAGTAGATAGTGAAAGATACAGGTTGGCATCTTCTTATCCTTCTACTGTCCCTCAGTCATATTCACCTTAGCAGTGTTCTCCTCTGTTTCTTTGACACCTATTCATTCCCTGTTTCTTCCTCCAGACTTTTAGTGCTGCAGGCCCTGAGACTCTGAGCACTCTTCCAGTTCATCTAAGCTCATCTGGCTGCACGTCTCTCTCTTCCAAAAAACAGCTGAAAACATACCTTTTCCAGCTCGTTTTCCCAATGATGTAATGGCAGCAGTTTGGTAACCCTGCATGTATTTGTGTATTTATGTATATATGTACAGCTCTGGAAAAAAATAAGAGTCCACAGCAAAAATGTTCAGTTTCTCAGGTTTTATCTTTTATAGGTGCAAGTATTGAACTGAACAGTTTTGCCTTAGTTTTTAAGAACTGCTGAAAATATTTCTCCTAATTTCCAAATAAAAATATTGTTCTTTAAAGCATCATTTTAAAGGAAATGACAAAACTTCAAAATAAGAGAAATGATGCAGAGTTTACAGAACTTGAATAATTCAAAGAAAACAAATCTCTTGTTCACTCTTAAA
>JBBPCZ010000037.1:16564477-16580366 GCA_037974445.1 Brycinus macrolepidotus | reverse complement strand
CTCCAGTTCGCCTACCAGGCCAAGATTGGAGTGGATGATGCCATCATCTACCTGCTACACCATGCCTACAGCCATCTTGACAAGCCGAGTGCATCCCTGAGGATTACATTCTTCGACTTCTCCAGTGCCTTCAACAACATTCAGCCAGCCTGGCTGGGGAGCAAACTGCCTGCCATGCAGGTTCATGCTCCCCTAGTTGCATAGATTTTGGATTACCTGACTGATAAGCCACAGTACGTCTGACTACAGGGATGTAAGTCTGACACGGTGCTGTGTAGCACTGGAGCACCACAGGGAACTGTTCTGTCACTGTTCCTCTTCACCTTGTACACATCTGACTTCCAATACAACACGAAGGGCTGCCATCTGCAGAAATTCTCAGATAACTCAGCAATAGTCGAATGTATCAAGGGTGGGGACAACTTGGAATACAGGATGGCTATGGACAGTTTGGTGGACTGGTGTGAGCTGAATCAGCTGAAGCTCAACATCCAAAATACCAAAGAACTGGTGGTGGACTTGCGAAGATCATGATCTCCTGTCACTCCCCTGTCCATTAGAGGGGTGGATGTGGAGATTGTTCAGGACTACAAATACCTGGGTGTACACATTGACGATAAGCTGGACTGGTCTAAGAACTCTCTGGTCACATACAAGAGGGGTCAAAGTAGACTGTACTTCCTACGTAGACTCTGATCTTTTAGAGTCTGCAACACCATATTGCGGATGTTCTATGAGTCTGTAGTGGCCAGTGCCATTTTCTATGCTGTGGTTTGCTGGAGTGGTAGCATGAAAGTGGCAGACATGAAGAGACTTAACAAACTAATCAGGAAAGCTGGCTCTGTGGTGGGTGAGGAACTGGACAACATGGAAACTGTGGCTGAAAGGAGAACATTGTCCAGACTTCAGTCCATCATGGACAATGTAGATCACCCACGCTACAGTGTGGTGGACGAACTGAGGAGTACCTTTAGCCACAGACTCACCAGCTTAAAGTGCTCCACTGAATGCCACAGGAAATCCTTCCTTCCCACTGCCATCAGACTCTACAACTCCTACCTCAGTCACACACCCACACAATAATCCGTGCAATAGCCCACTGCTTCTTGCTGTATATTTATTATGGGTTAAAATCTATCATTGTGTGAAAGACTGTGCATTATTTTTGCTATGATCTGCAACAGTCTACTATGTGCAATACTGTCCAAAGTTCTTACCAGGTGCAATATTATATGTTGTTCTCTAAATGGGTGCTAAATCACTTAATTACTTGCAATGTCTTATGTGCAATAGTCTTCATGTGCAATATTACTACTTGGTCAATATTATTTTTCATTACTTAATATTACTTGATTGTTACTACTACTGTTTTTCTAAAAGTGCAATAACTTATTCCAAACTACCACTTATGTCAATAGTTTTTCACTCAGCTGCGTTACTTATAGATAGATGTTATACCAAGCATTTCTGTATGTAGCATAGTCTATTCATATTGTGGTTGTTTTCTTTCTACAGATTTCTCTTTAGATTTTATTTAGACTTATTTTATTTTATATTGTTCTTGTGTCTCTGTGTCTTTGTGTGTTGTGGCAGTCATCACATGAGCAATTTCCTCCGGGAACAATAAAGTTTTCTGATTCTGATTCTGATTCTGATAGTGTCTTTACCTTTATGTATTATTTCTCTGGCTGGCTCTTCTAGTTTATTACCTCGCTCATGCTCTAGACTGCGAAGAACCAAGCCTTCTTCTTAGTGGCGTCGTTTGTGGAAGATCCCCTCTGCCATTTGCAGTGTTTGCTATTATTATGAACCATGAGTTCTGTGTGAGTAAAAGTATTGAAGTATACATGCAAGTGCGTCCTTGTGTCTATGAAGCTGGAACCATGACAGTCAATAGGGTTTTTAATTCTGCTGACACAGTTCAGTCTTTCATGCAGTTTATTAATGCATTTAATGAACAGTGTGTACAGTTGTGGAGGTAATGTCCTACACACACCTTATGTTTTTTGTAGGCCATGTGGGTGTTGAACTAAAATAACATTGGCAGAAAATCTGGAAAAAAGTTTCTTCCATCAGTTTACAGCCAGATTGAGCTACCATCTTAACTTCTGAGCATGTGGTGTAATTTAGTTCCTTTACAAAGAAGAAAGTGCCTATCTATAACCACATCAATACAATGCCCACTGTGTTATAAATACATTATCATAAAGCCAGATGAGTAATTAGCAACAGAGTGGTCACTGCAGTTACTCTCCCCTGTACTATCATGGCCAGGGACGTTTCTGTGGGGACCCTGTGACCCTGGTGAGGATGATTGGCTTGGATAATGAATGTTAAAAATCTCTCAATCAGATCAAAAGACAGCTTAGGGCATTTTAAAATCAAGCACCTGTGAAAAGCCAAAACTGATCAAAATGTTGTGTTCTATCATAAGAGCTCAGAGCTCAGTTTAAGAGATATATGATAATTTGTTATTGCATTTATGAACCTACCTGTGAATCCCACACCTGCTTTCATTCGCACATGAATTTATTTGTAAGATATTGTAATTCTTAAATATTTAAGCATATATAGGCATTAAATCAAGCTTTCAGCAAATTATTTCCCAGAATGTACTACTAGATGGCACAATCAAAACGTTGTATAATTTCACATATATAATTCATATATGGACATACTAAATTTCTCAGCTGAATCCAGTCACTCTGGAAACAAATTAAACCTCAAAGATGAGCAAATTCTGCATGATACAATAAGCTTAGTTGACGCTCTGAACCATGGATAGAAAATGGCATATATTAGTGGATTCACAGATGAGTTCATGTATACTAACCAGCCAAACACGGCCCATGCCAGTGATGCTGATGTGACATCATCAGTTGACAGAGAACATATATAAAATGGTATCCAACAAGACAGATAAACAAAAATAACAATTCCCAGCGTTTTTGCTGCTTTGGTTTCAGACCTTGAAACTTTGGCACTACATTTGCTTGTGACAACGTTCATCCCAACTCTCACTGCTTTAGCTTGACATCTTGCCACATTAAAAATGATTGAATACAAGATCAGTATAACAGAGGAAGGGGCTATAAAGGAAAACATAAGGTCAGCAATCAGCCAGGTATATTTTACACTAATTAAACACTGTCCATAACATCTAGTGGACATGTGAGATGGAAGAAGATGAAAATTGAAGTAATAATACATAAACACGAAAAACAGACTTGAAGACCATCCTACAATTATACAAACTGACATTTTACAAACTGTGATCCTAGTGGAATACATTAGGGGATCATTGACAGCAATGTACCGATCAACTGCAATGAAAACCATGTTGCAGAGAGATGCAGACACTGAGAGGCCACCGATTAGTAAAGACATAGAGCAGACCACATTTCCAAGATACCAACAGGAGTCTATCAATTGCATTATATTCACTGGCATAACAAAAAGCCCCACGAGAAAATCCGCCACAGCCAGAGAGAGGATGAGCAGGTTGGTTGGAGTGTGGAGCTGCTTGAAGTGAGAGATGGAGATAATCACCAGGAGGTTCAAAAACACAGTGCACACAGATACACATGAGAGAAAAATGAACAAAAATAAATATCCAGGGCCTGCTTGGACCTCCTTTCTGCAAGATGCATTGTTGCCAGGAAAGCAGTATTGAACCTTCATGTTTTCCTGAAGGTCAGTGATGTTCATCTGGTAAAAATGTGTCTGAGCTTCAGTGATAAAACGGTGTTGTTTAGTGATGGACTGAGAGATGTGCCCTCTTGCAGTGCTTTTTAAAGCCATGTAGGAACCCTCCCATTGATATGTGAGTGGCCCATTCATCTGACATTCCACAGCCTTCCTCACTTGATGGATGGGCACCTAAGTCTGGTCCTCGGGGTATTTCACAAAGCAGGATTTCTTAGCTTGCCTGAAATCTGAGGATTTTTCAGTAGGGGTGTCCTTCAGCTCTTTTTTTTCTGACTTTGGCTTTAGTTATCTATGGTTTTACTCACATTTTTAGAGCCTTTGCACTGCATGCAAGAGTGAAATTCAAATCTGTTGTGTCCGCCCAACAACAACAATTCTGTTGCTGCTACTTTTCACCCTCACCTTTCCTGTACACCCTCTGAAACACAAAACTGACCAAGTCAAAATTGTTCACCACGGTGGAAACAAGAGTTTCATGCCTTCTCACAGAAGGTCATTGCATGAAATGGTTATGAATATGATATCTGAGACATCGTTTTAACATAATTTTGAGGTCTGTTATGTAGTTTAAATCCATCCATGGCTGAGAGGTACATGTTAGGTTAGGATTTGATCCCAAAACTAATTGAATCATTCAGGAATCATATTTAAAACATTGGAATCGATTCCCCGTAATGACATTCAAGTTTGTCCACACCTGCATGGGATATTCTGGTGTTACTGAAAAATGTGTACATCAACATATTTTACTTCAGAAGAAGTGGAAATAAAGTCAAAAAATGTAAGACTTCCTCCCTTTACTCGAAAAGGGAATGTAAGGGATGTAAATACCAAAATGTGACATGAAAAATCTGCTGACTCCTGATTGAAAATTGTTACAGGACATGCTTAGACATCACAATATTTCAATGCACTGTTACACCCCTAAGGGAGAATTCTTATCCTCTGGGTCGACCCTTTTGTGTCTTGGTTCCTCCCGACGTTTCTTCCTCCAGCTGACGGAGTTTTTCCTCGCCTCTGTCACCTTTGGCTTACTCACTAGGGGCTCAGACCTGGACTCTGTAAAGCCGATTTGTGACAACTTGGTTGTAAAAAGCGCTATATAAATAAAATTGAATTGAATTGAATTGAACTGAATAACAGTGTGCAGGCATGTTATGACTGCTCCATGTCTCGTCGTTGTATTTTTAAACTTTTTTGCTTTCAGTATATTTATTTACTTTATATTCATATTAGTTTTTTCAGTATATTTAGTATTAGTAAGTTGTGCCCTTTCTAACCATGTGGGTAGAGAGAGTTATTTCTGCGTTTTTGTTTATGGCTCGTTGTTTGAGCTGTCCGCATGCTGTTAATGCTAACGCAGCAAGTGGTAGCGACCGGCTCTTTGTTTACACCTGCGACCGGGTGGTCTCACTGAGGCAGGATGCTACAGAGCACTCAGACATTCCCTCGGAGATATGGGGGGAAGACGAAGAGGGGATGCTGAGGAGGAGCAAAAGTTCGAGGGAAAAAAGTGGTCCGGTGAGCAGCGGAGGATGCAGCGCAAAACATATCTTCTCTCCATTATTATGGGCAATGTGAGATCCCTGGACAATAAGATGGACAAGCTTATGGCACATGTCAGGCACAACCGAGAATTTTGTGAGTGTAGCTTGATTTTACTTTACTAAAACATGACTGTGTCAGCGTATTCCTGACCCTGCTGTGGACGTTACTGGCTTTTCGTGTGTTCGGGCAAACAGAACTCAGCGTGATAGTGGAAAGAGCAAGGGGGGAGGTCACATTAACATTAAGGAACACGTCTGCGGCCCAGACACTGAGCTGTTAGCAGTGAGGCTACATCCGTACGATTTGCCCAAAGAGTTCTCACACGAGATCACCATTGTTGTTTACATTCTTCCATCGACCAACGCAATGACAGCATGTGACATCATCCATTCTGTGACAGCAAGACTCCATATAAGGAACCAGGATGTGTTCATCCTTATCTCTGGTGACTGTCACCACATCTCTCTCAACAGGACACTGTGCACCTTCCCACAGTTTGTAGACTGCCCCACCTGACTGATAAGCCACAGGATGTGTGGGTACAGGGATGTAATTCTGACACAGTGGTTTGCACAAGACCTCCTCAGGGAACAGTTCCCTCACCGTTCCTCTTCACCCTGTACACATCTGGCTTCCAGTACAACACAGAGAGCTGTTATCTTCAGAAAATCTCAGATCACTCAGCAATAGTCGGATGTATCAGGAGTGGGGGCGACTTGGAATACAGGATGGCTGTGGACAGTTTTGTGGACCGGCGTGAGCTGAATCAGCTGCAGCTTAACATCAACAAGACCAAAGAACTGGTGGTGGACTTGAGAAGATCACAGTCTCTTGTCATTCCCCTGTCCGTTAGAAGGGTGGATGTGGAGATTGTTCAGGACTACAAATACCTGGGTGTGCACCCTGACAACAAACTGGACTGGCCTAAGAACTCTCTGGCCACGTACAAGAGGGGTTAAAGTAGGCTGTACTTCCTACTTGGACTCTAATCTTTTAAAGTCTGAGACACCATGTTGCGGATGTTCTATGCGTCTGTAGTGGCCAGCACCATTTTCTATGCTGTAGTTTGCTGGGGTGGTAGTGTCAAATTGGCAGACACAAAGAGACTGAACAAACTGATCAAGAAAGCTGGCTCAATGATGGGTTAGGAAATGGACAACGTGGAAACTGTGGCTGAAAGGAGAACATTATCGAGACTTCAGTCCATTATGGACAATGCTGATCATCCACTCCACAGTGTGGTGGCCGAACTGAGAAGTACTGTTAGCCACAGACTCACCAGCATAAAGTGCTCCACTGAATGCCACAGGAAGTCCTTCCTTCCCATTGCCATCAGACTGTATTGTCACACATCCACACAATAATCTGTGTTATAGCCTGTTGCTACTTCTAGCAATTTCTTACCGGTTTAATCATTATGTGTATGACTATGTGCATTATTAGCTATGATGTACAATAGTCTACCGTATGCATTATTGTGCAATGTTCTTATCAGGTGATAAAACATTGTCATTATGTGCAATATTTTATGTTCAGTTGTGTTACCATTTGCAGTACATGTGTTCTAAATGTGAGTTGAATCACTGCATATCATATGTGCAATATCTCATGAGCAATAGTCTTACCAAGTGCAATATCACTACTTATGTCAATATTACTTATATACTACTGATCTCTACTAAGTGCAATAACGTACTCCTAAGTACCATCTGTGTTGTTATAATTCCCTTAACTGTAAGTTACTTATCTGTAGTATTTATACCCAGCATTTGTGTATATAACATAGTGTAGGTTTTATCTACATATTTTTATTGAATTTATTTACATTTTATATTTTATATTGTTCTTGCCTCTGTGTCTCAGTGTGTCTATGCAGTCATAACATAAGCAATTTCTGATTCTGATTTGGATTCTGATCCTAACCAAACCTGTCATTTTTCAGTTAAGCTACTATATTGACCTCAAATTTTCTAACCTCTGATAAATTCCTGAATTGAACTAAACTATCACCATCCCCTCAACTTTCTCCCTGAAGGGTGTAACAGTGCATCAGAATATTGTGATACACAAATACACAATACACAAATGTGACAATATGCATCAGGGACTTATTGGACTCAACAATTCGTTATAGAGAATAAGCATTCTATTATAATATTTGATGTAACTGCATTGTTTAAAGTGTTCAACTAGTGCCAATGACCAACTCAGTCCAGAATTTATGTCATACATCACCTCTGTTTCATACATCCCAGAATGTATCCGATTGGCACCTGAAACCTGAGAGGTCCCAGATGTTTCTGGGTTGTGGCCACTCCAGAAACTGCCTTCACAGGCAACCTGTGCTCCAGTAATCTCCAAAATCTCCAAAAATTCGACAAACTTATGAAGTATTTTATTAGGGACCTCACTGTGAAGGCCTGGCACACTGACTGGGTACTAGCTAAACCAAACAGCATAACCAAGTACTCAAAGAGCTATGTGTGGTGGTGAAGATAGTCTTTCCTTTATGTGATGTGTGAGTGTGTGTGTGTGTTTCTAGGTGGCTGCTGTTATCAATTGGCCAGAGCCCCATTTGGTCAGGGATATGCAGAGGTTTCTTGGATTTGCTCCTTTCTACCAGAGATTTATCCAGGACTTCAACTCTGTCACTGCCCTCCTTTCCAACCTCTTGAAAGAAAAACCAAAAAACTGAAAAAACTAAAGCCACTTTTGACAAACTAAAGAAACTATTCACTTCCGTGTCAGTACTGAACACTCCAGATCCCACGCTTCAATTTGTGGTAGAAGTTGACGTTTCAGAGGTTGGAATAGGGGTGGTACTATCGCAGCAGCACGGCAGTCCCGGTCAATTGCATCCATATGCCTTTTTCACGCAAACAGAGGAGGAACGTAATTATGATATTGGCTTTAGAGGAGTGGCATCATTGGTTGGAGGGAGCCTGGCAATGTTTTCTGGTACTCACTGGCCACCGAAACCTGGAATACATCTAGCAAGCTAAATCTTTAAATTTACAGCAGGCCAGGTGGTTGCTCTTCTTCACATGCTTCAATTTCAAAATCACATATTGACCTGGGTCAAGAAACAGTAAAGTGGCTGCTCTTTCTCTCTACTATTTGGCAGACAGCAACCCCAAGGAACCTGAACCCATTTTACCCACATTCATGCTGATAGCTCCGGTGGAATGGAGACCGGACGAGGAGATAGCTCACGAGGCTCAGGGTCACCCGATACTTGAGGGTGGCCCACACTGACTTGTGATGTCAAAAAATCGGTTAGTTCATGTGCTGTCTGCGCCACTACCAAAAGTCCCCGTGATCTGCCCAAAAGAAAATTAACGTCCCTACTCATACCCAACAGACTGTATTTGCACATTGCTGTCAACATTATCGTGGATCTTCTGGTATCGAAAGTGTACGATATGGATCTTGTGGTTATAGACTGGTTGTGTAAGGGTTGTCGGTTTCTACCCTTTGAATCTCTTACTTCTGCCCTCCAAGTAGCTGAAGTTCTCTTCCAGTTCGTGTTCTGCATGTACGGCATCCTGGAGGATATCTTGTCCAATCATGGCCCCCAGTTTTATCTAGGGTATGGAAAGCTGGGGGTCATGGTCAGCCTGACCTCTGGATATCATCCTCAGTCCAATGGTCAGGCTGAGAGCACCATACAAGAGCTCGACAGATTCCTCCGGGCCTATTGCCATAGCTGGCCACATGACTGGTTAGAGTTTTGGTATGGGCAAAATTCAGCCGGAATTCATTGCGCCACTCCATGACCAGTCTGATGCCCTTTGATTGTATGCTTGGGCGTCAGCCTCGACTCTGGCCCTGGGATCCACCGATGTACCTCAGGTGGATTTTTTTTTCCGGGATGCAGAAAGAATCTGGGAGGGAGGGAATTTAAAACTAAATTTTCCATGTAACAAACTTACACCCTGCTACATAGGTCCCTTTGTCATTGTCACTATTATTAACCCTGTATCTGTTAAGTTGCGATTACCTGCTCATATGTGTGTCCACCATCCTTTTCATGTTTTTCTGCTCATGCTGGTGGTGTGGGGACCTCTGGACATGGGTTTGGCAGAGCTGTCTTTACCAGTGGCGGAGGACATTAGACGGGGTCTGCCCTATTCGGTTTTGGAGGCTCCTGGACTCCAGGCGGCATCAGGGTCATCTTCAGTATCTAGTAGAGTGAGAGGGTTATGGACTGGAGCAGTGATCCTGAGTCCTGGCCAAGGACATCTTAAATCAGGACCTCATGCTCCCTGACCCAGGGGCGGCCCTCTCATGAACTGTTAGCACTTTCTGGCCTGGGACCCTCCATGCCTCCATCTAGCCTCCCTTTGGGTGGTGGTTCTGAAGGATAATGGGGGAAAATTTCATGGGCAGCTAACAGGCACTATGCTACCGCTCAAGATCTCCAGGAAACTGTGCCTGAGTTCCCCTCGTTTCAGTTGTTGCGTTCTCCAAATTTGTGATTGTCTACACCTGTGTCTTGTTTATGTTTCCTTACTTCAGACCAGACCGACTTGGAGAATGCTGTCTCATCACCCTTTCTGTATTATTTCCGTAGCTGGCTCTTCTAGTTTATTACCTCGCTTATGCTCTGGACTGCGAAGAACCAAGCCTTCTTCATATTGGGGTCGTTTGTGGAAGATTCCCTCCACCATTCGTGGTGTTTGCTATTATTATGAACCATGATTTCTCCTGTCTGAATAAAAGTATTGAAGTATCCCTGCAAGTGCATTCTTGTGTCTATGAAGCTGGAACTATGGCAGTCAGTAAGGTTTTTACTTCTTCTGACACAGTTCAGTCTTTCACACAGTTTGTTAATGCATTTAATGAAAAATGTGTACAGTTTTGGATGTAAATGCCACACACACACCTTGTGTTTTTTTGTAGGCCATGTGAGTGTTGAACTAAAATAACATTGGCAGAAAATCTGGAAAAAAGTTTCTTCCATCAGTTTAGTTAGCCAGATTGAGCTACCATCTTAGCAAAGTAGCACAATTGGCATTGAATTAATGTGGTTATAAATAGGCACTTTCTTCTCTGACCAAGAGCTAAATTTATAGACCACATGCTCAGAAGCTGTTTCTTTTAAAGCTGAATTGTGTGGGACTAGGATTATTCTAAATTATAAATATACTATCATAAAGCCAGATGAGTTATTACCAACAGAGTGATCATTGCAGTTACTCTCCCCTGTACTATCATGGCTAGGCACCTTTCTGTGGGGAGATGGCACATTCTCCCATTTGCTATATTGGTCCTAGGTATGAATGTGAGTGTGGATGTGTTTGTCTGTGTGTCTGACTCATGATGGACTTGCAACCTGTCAAGGGTGTTTCTCTGCCTCTGAAGGCTGGGATAGGCTTCAGCACCAAAGGGACCCTGGTGAGGATGATTGAGAGATCTTTAACATTCACTATCCAAGCCAATCAAATCAAAAGACAGCTTACGCTTTGTGAAAAGCCAAAACTGATCAGGAGGGGGTCAGAGCTCAGTTTAAGAGCTTTATAATAATTTATTATTGCATTTATGAACCTAACTGTGATTCCCACACCTGCTTTCATTCCCACATAAATTTATTTGTAAGATAATCTGATGGTCTTATTTCTTCTTTGATAGCAGTTAAAGAGCAACAAAAGATGTATTAATGTATGCACTTATATATTTCATTGTTGAATATATAAGCATATACAGACATTAAATCAAGCTTTCAGCAAATGATTTCACAGAATGTACTACTAAAAGGTACAATCAAAATGTTGTCTAATTTCATATACGGACATAGTGGAATTCTCAGCTGAGAATCCAGTCACTCTGGAAACAAATTAAACCTCAAAGACGAGCAAATTCTGCATGATGCAATAAGCTTAGTTGATGCTCTGAACCATGGATAGAAAATGGCATAGATAAGTGGATTCACAGATGAGTTCATGTATACTAACCAGCCAAACACTGTCCACGCCACTGACGCAGATGTGACATCTTTGATTGACAGAGAACTTATATAAAATGGTATCCAACAAGACAGATAAACAAAAATAACAATTCCAAGGGTTTTTCCCGCTTTGGTTTCAGACCTTGAAACTTTAGCACTACATTTGCTTGAGACAGCGTTCATCACAGCCCTGACAGCTTTAGCTTGACGTCTTGCTACATAAAAAATGATTGAATACAAGATCAGTATGACAGAGGAAGGGGCCATAAAGAAGCATATAAGATCAACAATCACCCAGGTATATTTTACGGTAATCAAACACTCTCCACAACATCTAGTGGATATCTGAGATGGAAGAAGATGGTCATTGAAGTAAAAATACATAAATGTCAAAAACAGACTTGAAGACCATCCTACAGTTATACAAACTGACATTTTACAAACTGTGATCCTGGTGGAATACATTAGGGGATCACTGACAGCGACATATCGATCAACTGCAATGAAAACCATGTTGCAGAGAGATGCAGACATTGAGAGGCCAACAATTAGTAAATACATAGTGCAGACCATATTTCCAAGATACCAACAGGAGTCTATCAATTGCATTATATTTACAGGCATAACAAACAGTCCGACAAGAAGATCCGCCACAGCCAGAGAGAGGATGAGCAGGTTGGTCGGAGTGTGGAGCTGCTTGAAGTGAGAGATGGAGATGATCACCAGTAGGTTTAAAATCACAGTGCACACAGAAACACATGAGAGAAAAATGAACAAAAATATATATCCAGGCCCTTCTCTGACCTCCTTTCTGCAAGATGCGTTGTTGCCAGGAAAGCAGTATTGAACCTTCATGTTTTCCTGAAGGTCAGTGATGTTCATCTGGCACAGATGTGTCTGAGCTTCAGTGATGAAACTGTTGTTTAGTGATGATGGACTGAGAGATGTGCCCTCTTGCAGTGCTTTTTAAAGCCATGTAGGGAACCCTCCCATTGTTTTGAGTGGCCCATTCATCTGACATTCCACAGCCTTCCTCACTTGATGGATGGGCACCCAAGTCTGGTCCTTGAGGTTTTTCACAAAGCAGGATTTCTTAGCTTACCTGAAATCTGAAGATTTTTCAATAGTGATGTCCCTCAACTCTTTTTTTCTGACTTGGGCAATAGTTATCAGTGGTTTTACTTGCATTGTTAGAGCCTTTGCTCTAACAAATTCACATCTGTTGTCTCCACCGAACAACAACAATTCTGGTGCGTCTACTTTTCACCCTCACCTTTCCTGTACACAATCTCCTACATCCAAACACAGTCACTGATTCTTTGGGGTTTCATGAGATTCTTCCATATGCAGCAATGTAAACCAACTTATATCAGTCTCTGTCTCTGACATATGCCTCTTCAGTAAGCTTTATTTCCCTAGTTCCCTCATGCTCATACTTGGGCCCTATCTGTTGTTACTTACTCAGTTAACCTCATTAAGTTTGAGCTGCTTCAGAAAACTGACAATCAAAATTCTTCACAGTGGTAGAAACAAGTTTATGAAGACTTTCATGTCTCCTCACAGAATGTCATGACATGAAATGGTTATGAATATGATACCTGAAATATTGTTTTAACATCATTTTGAGATGTTTTAGGTCAAATATGTAGTTTGAATCTATCCACAGCTGAGATGTACATGTTGGGTTAGGAGTTGATCCCAAAAAGAACAGAATCATTCAGGAATCAAGAGTCCTCTCCAAAGCTTTGGAATCGATTCCCCATAATGACATTCATGTTTCTCCACACCTGCATGGGATATTCTGGTGTTGCTGAAAAATATTTCAATAAATGTACTTTACTTTAGATGAAGTGGAAATAAAGTAAAAAAGTGTAAGACTTCAGATCTCTCCTCAAACTTTTCAGTTTTCCACTAGGAAAAGGTATGTACACACAAAAATGTGACGTGAAAACGCTGCTGACTCCTGATTGAAAATTGTTACAGGACATCCTTAGACATCACAAGATTTCAATGCACTGTTACACCCCTAAGGGAGAATTCTGAATAACAGTGCACTGGCGCTAGCCTGCTGCAAGCATGTTATGACTGCTCCATGTCTCATCATTGTATTTTAAACTTTTTTGCTTTCAGTATATATTTATAAATATTATATTAATTATTTCAGTATATGTAGTATTAGTAAGCTGTGCCCTCTTTAACCGTGTGGGTAGAGAGAGTTATTTCTGCATTTTTGTTTACGGCTCTTTGTTTGGGCTGTCTGCATGCTGCTAATGCTAACGCAGCTAGTGGTAGTGACCAGTTCTTTGTTTACACCCGCAACCAGCTGGTCTCACTGAGGCAGGACGCTACAGAGCATAGCACAGTCCACTCAGACATTCCCTCAGAGATACAGGGGGGAAAAGACAAAGAGGGGATGCAGAGGAGGAGCAAAAGTTTGAGGGGAAAAAAGCGGTCTGGTGGTGATACAAAACATATCTTCCGATATCAAAACATATATTACTTCCGGCGCCCCCAATGAGTGGCAGCCTGTTAAGTCAGCTCTGCTCATTTCTGAGCTTTTTTCTTATTTTCCTTTTTTATTCTCGTAACTTTTTAACTTAAGTTGTAGCAATTTAAATCGGACACCATGCACTACCGTTTCATGCTAGTTCTGGTAATTTTTGTATGTTATTTTTTACCTTTTTCACCCGTGTGTGGAGACCCGGAGCATGGCTCCTTTGTTTACACTTGAGATCAGCTGTTAGCGCTGTGCCCCGCAGCGGTGCTGCCAGCGGCCAGACCCGATATCCCCAGCAAGCTTAGGAGGAAAAGACGGGGGTGTAGAGCCGGGAGGGAGCGTCGTTGCCCGAGAAGGAGACGATACAGACTATCTCTCCCTTCTGTAATCATGTGAAACGTAAGATCTCTCACCAACAAGATGGACAAGCTAGCAGTGCAAACCCGGTTCCAGACAGAGTTCCGGCAGTGTAGCATCATGATGCTGACAGAGACTTGGCTAACACTGCTAACTCTGGACACGAGCGTGGCGCTGCCCGGATCCCAGCTGCTGCGGGCGGACAGGACGAGGAAGAGCGGTAAGAGGAAAGGAGGGGGACTGGCAGTATTTGTGAATGACAGATGGTGTAACCCTGGGCACACCACTGTGAAAGAACAACTTTGCAGCAGAGACATTGAACTGTTAGCCATTAGCATGCGGCCATACTACCTCCCCAGGGAATTCTCGCATGTTATCGTGATAACGACATTTGTCCCCTCCTCAGCTAATGCGGAGGCAGCCTGTGACTCTCTCCATTCTGTAGTCAGCAGACTGCAGACACGGCATTTCCAGGCCATGTTCATAATATCGGATGATTTCAACCATGCATCTCTGGTCTCCACACTGCCCACCTTCACCCAGTATGTGACATGCCCCACCAGAGACAATAAAATACTGGACTTACTGTATGCTAACACAAAAGAGGCATACAATTCAGCACCTCTCCCTCCCCTGGGGAGATCAGATCACAACCTGGTGCACCTTGTCCCTGTGTATGAGCCCTTAGTGCGCAGTGAGCCACCAGTCACCCACACAGTGCAGAGATGGTTGGAGGAGAGCGAGGAGGCTCTAAAGGTCTGTTTTGAGTCTACTGTGTGGGACGTGCTTTGTGATGACCATGGGGAGGACATTGATAGCCTTGTCACCTGCATTACGGACAACATTAATTTCTGTGTGGATAACACCATTCCCACCAGGACTGTGCGTTGCTTCCCTAACAACAAACCTTGGATTACTCCGGAAATAAAAGTCCTCCTCAAGCAGAAGACGAGGCCCTTCAAATCAGGAGACAAAGAGGAGCTGAAAAGGGTGCAGAGAGAGCTGAAAAGACTGCTCAGGAATGGGAAGGACAGCTACAGGCAGAAGATGGAAAACCAGCTTCAGCAGAATAATGCTAGCGAAGGCTGGAGAGGCCTTAGAACCATTACAGGCAACAAAGAAGAAAACACTCTGCCGGTGGGGGATGTGCGGTGGGCAAATAATCTGAATCACTTCTTCAACAGGTTTGATTCGTCCTGGATGCAGTCTTTAACATCTGCTCCAGACACACCCACCCCCGCCTCTGTTCCACCTCAGACACTTCACACCTCCTCCACACACCCTGCTCACTGCTCCGCTCCCCCCCCCACCTCCCCCCCCCACCCAACCACAGCATCCAGCACACGGCTTCAGCCTGTCTCTTTCAACCATCCAGGTTAGGAAGGAACTGAGGAGGATCAAAGCCAGGAAGGCAGCGGGCCCAGATGGCATCAGCTCAAGGGTTGTCAAGTCCTGCGCGGCCTGAGTCTGAAGCTGGGGAAAGTACCACAGCTCTGGAAAACCTCTTGTGTGGTACCAGTGCCAAAGACTCCACATTCCAATGACCTCAACAGCTACAGGCCAGTGGCCCTGACATCTCACCTAATGAAGACCCTGGAGCGGCTGGTACTTGCTCAGCTTCGGCCCCTGGTGAGCTCATCACTGGACCCACTTCAGTTTGCCTACCAGCCTGGCATTGGGTTAGAAGATGCCGTCATCCACCTCCTACATCGTTCCCTCTCTCACCTGGAGACCGCTGGGAGCATTGTGAGAATCATGTTCTTTGATTTCTCCAGTGCTTTCAACACCATCCTACCCACTATCCTGAGGGACAAGCTGGAGCACACAGGTGT
>JBBPCZ010000037.1:16541137-16564377 GCA_037974445.1 Brycinus macrolepidotus | reverse complement strand
ATGGCACAAACACTAAGTCACTTTTCATAACCGCTTGCACTAATAATCTGTTATTTTATTATATCTGTTATAGTTATAGTTAGTTATTTGTTACTTTGTACAAATTAGTTATACAGTTACAATACAAACTGCTAGTTATAGTTATTTGTTACTTTGTTAGAGTTATTTTGTTATTCTGTTTGAACTATTACTACTGTTCTTTTTAAACTCTTTACTGTCTTATTTTTATTCCTCTTGTTGCATGTTTATGACAAAAGAATTTCCCTCAGGATAAATAAAGTTCTTTCTTATCTTATCTTATCTTATCTTATTATTCGCCCTCGCCAACGCACTCTGAGAAGACACTAGACGGTGTAGGTGGGAGTACCGTCAATAATGTGGGGTCGTGGCGGATCTGAGGTTGGTGGGGCTAGAGGGGACTTGTAGGCCTTACAGAGTGAAGAAACATGGAATACAGGCCTGACTCACAAGGAATGGGGAGCTGCTGGTCGATAGGTGACCGGATTCACTTGTCTAATCACCTGAAAGGGACCTAGGAACCGGTGTCCCAATTTCCGGTTCTCTGGATTGATGGGAAACCCCTTGGCGGAAACCCAGGGGGGTCTGTTGGACTGGACGGGGTTTGTTGCAGCAATAATAAGGGATATGGAGCCATCATGCTAGGGTGCGGTCTAGTAAGTTGATGGCTACCCCACAGTCCACCAAGGCTCGAGTCGTGAATTGATCAGCAGAGTCTTGGTGATGTGTTGTTATCGAAACAATTTGGGCTTTAACATAGAAGTAGTTTGCTTTGTGGTATTTCTATATTCCATGAGAGTTAACACATACACACACACACACACACACACACACTGAAGTCTCATTATGAGCTGTTTGCTGATGAAGATTTAAATTATGTGCAGAAGGATTTTGAATGAAAGGTGCCTTTTGGCATTCATTGGCCAGCCTAGTTTAACTTTACATTAAAGTGGCATTTATAGAAAATTGAAACAAAACTGAAACAGAATGACCAGCTATGGCAGCAGTGGATCTATGCACCTGACCAAAAGAGAAAATGGAAAAAAAAAACCCTTTCATCTTCCTTTCACACACCTTTGAACACACTTTGCTGAGCGAAATGTCAAAGAGCTTTTCAGATGCGCAAAAACACACACCCTCCTACACTTAGCAAGATATAAACAAAGTGAGTGAAGAGTTCAGGGAGAGAAAAAAGAGAGAGAGAGATTGAAAGGGGAGAGAGTGAGAGAAAGAGAGAGAGAGAGAGAGTACACTCAGAAAGCAACAATCTGCTCTTTTTTCACTGCATCATTAGCACATTTACACTGTTGGCATAGACATATTAACACATTTAATGGCAGCCTGCTGAACTAATCTGATCAATCAATTGCCTTGTCTGAGGCACTGAGGAGTTCAATTTCCAAGACTTGAAGCGTCTATCATGATTTGAATGCATTATTGGATATTTAGGGTGAGAGAGAGAGAGAGGGAAAGAGACAGGGGGAGAGACAGGGGGAGAGACAGGGGGAGAGAGAAAGGACATGGACACAGAAAGTGGGAGTGTTGAGTTGGGCTGCAACACCCCAGATTTCAGGACTTTCTTCTGGCCACCTTGCCATTCTGCTATTGGAATAAGAAATGGAAAGAAGGACTCTTCAGATACATTTACTGATATAATCCAGTTAGTCATTTTAATTCTGATTATAATCTGAATTGTATTGCGTTAAAATGTTTCCAAATTTTACAGTTTAATACAATTTAAATTTAATGTTAAAAAACTGAGGGACCTTCTGAACTGTGGGAAATTACATTTTATGGATACACGGTTAACTACAACTGTATAAGTAATATTACATAATATACAAACTTTTATGTGTGCTTATTGGAGGATAGAGTTTGTATTTTTATTTAAGGTTTTTTTGTATTTTAAAAATCTACAGTAGCCGCACATTTTCATTACGAGCCAAACCCTTTGCTAACTGTTGGCCTCTTTGTGGGGACGTTAGCAAACACATCAGAGATGTAGTCCAGTTTGGGAATAAAATTTTTAGGTCACTGCAGGTCTTTGCTCATCTCATTTACACTAAGTGCATAGACAGTTAAGTGCATACTGCTGTCTCTAGAAGGCACAAAGTACTAGCCACTTTATCAACATACTCTACAAATAACAGCTAATTTCTGTACAATCTGAAATTTGAATGTCTTTGACAATACGCTCGAGTTGTATCTCCCAGAACACCATATTTTTTTTACTGCAATCTGCTCTGTTTCAACACAGCAGATTAATGCAGAATGTATACTATATACTATGTTCACTCTATTCTTTATGTAGATTTTTACATTTAGGTCTGAATGCCACTAGTGTTTCTCAAGATTTACTGTAATAAAAGTAGAGCTTTGGTCACTGTTTCCTTTCACAGGAGGAATTTTTGAGTCCATCGAGAGTGGCCCTTCTGGAGCCGAGGAACTAGCCTTCAAATTTGCACTCAATACCATCAATAGGAACAGAACGCTGCTGCCCAACACCACACTCACCTACGACATTCAGAGGATCAACGTCTTTGACAGCTTCGAGGCCTCAAGGAAAGGTGAGGTTAGCTTTTGTGGCTGTGGAGCTCATTTACATGTAAAACCACAGAGCTGCTTTGCTCCTGGAGTACATTTAAATATATGACCTCATGCATGCTCCTAAAATAGCCTTGAGGATTTGGAAGCGGGGTTGTTTTCTGATGCTTTTTTGGGGGGGGGGCAGGGGGGGGGAGGGGGGAACATGAGTGTTCTACCATGTAAACCTTTTATAATATAGTCCTAATTATTGTTTTTTTTTTTTTTTCAAGAAATTGTTCCTGTTTTTCTGGAATCACAAAATAAAAGTGAATTAGGGTCCCCTTAGTGACATCTGAGTCACTTTTTGCTATTCACAGAACATCAGGGCTAAATACCCTGAAACAACTATGTGTCAGACTATTTTTGATGTGTCTGTCTCCAGCACTTTTCAATTTTAAACTGCCCACTTTTGCTCATTGTAAACACATTTTAAAGGCCAATTGTCATTGAAAACTAATTTCGTTAGTTTCAAAATGCGCCATTCACTCCTCAGTCCATATAGGGAAGCTAAGCTGCAAAAAAAGATTGTTTTGAATGAACTGTTTTGTGATGTCAGAAAAACACTCTGCTTGGTATCTGCCTTTCTAGCCTATCACAGCTTAGTTCTGACTTTTCACATTGAAGCTATAAGCAGTATTTCAGCCCAAATTGCTTTTTGAATTTGGCATATTATAGGGCAGACAATCAGAAAAGAGCTAATTTACATAAATCACTCATGAAGACACAGTAACAAAAAGGCTGTTTAATTTTAAGGGATAAAGAGAGGTAGGGGAAAAAAATAAAAAAGGATGTGGACCTAAGTAAAGGTTAATAGAACTGTTTATGATTTGTTTTTATTCTCTTTGTTATTAAATATCAAACACAATTTTATGGGCATTCATATTCAAAGGGCTCACGTACAGTTAGGCCACTGGTATTCGTTATGCATGACTAACACCTTTTCCTTAAAATCTCTAGCTTGCGAACAGCTCTCTTTAGGCGTAGCAGCCATATTTGGCCCCTCTCACAGCACCTCAGCCAATGCAGTGCAGTCCATCTCCAACGCCTTGGGTGTACCGCACATTCAGACCAGGTGGAAGCACCAAGTCTCAGATAATCGGGACTCATATTACATCAGCCTGTACCCGGACTTCTCCTCCCTGAGCCGCGCCATCCTGGATCTCGTTCACTTCTTCAGGTGGGAGACAGTGACCGTGGTGTATGATGACAGCACTGGTGAGTATCACACATATATGAACAGATTAAATAGGTCTGAGAACATGGTTTTATAGTAAATCCTAATTGCTTCTGATAAAGAAAGGGCAACATGGCAAAAGCAGGCTAGTAGGGCAACGCAAAAATATATTTAAGACCGCCCAGTAGAGATTTCAATATCTTAAGACATGCCTGTCTCAATATCTTGTGAGGTAAAAGTTCAAACTTCAGGAACATTTACACCCCCTATCACTCATACATTCTTTAGATGCATGCCAAGTTTAGAGAACTTTCATCCATAAGGGTCACTGCACATGACACATTTCAATGTCTCAAGAACTGCTTAAGCTAAAATGTTTAAATTTGGTTTGTTTACCCTTAGCTACATTTGTTTAGTTACATTTGCCTAGGTCAATCTGTAAAATTAACTTTATCTTTAAAACTTAACTGTTTGCCCTTTGTTATGAATAACTCTGTCCTTGCACTAGTGTTTGCTGGTCCACCCTGACACTTTCCTGTCTCTACCCTGTTGGTTCTCTTGTGATAATCCATTTTGCATCATGTGATGGTTCTTTTTATTGCCCAGTTCATCATTCAGTCACAGGGAGAACAGCTTGGATAAGAACAGATAGATAGGGAGACACCAGGAAAGGAACAATGGCACCAACAGGGACTGAAAATGTGACAGAAACAGGGACATGCATAATATGTGTAACTGAAAATGGAATACTGAAAGTCCCAAAGCTGGCAACGACTGACCAGGAGCCTGGGAAACCGCTGGCTGGGGACCAGGAAAGTGGGAGGCCATTGGTAGGGGACTAGGGAAATGGGAAGCCATTAGCAGGGGACTAAGGAACTCAGAGGCTGTCAGTAAAAGCCACAGGGCATGATTGACAGCAGGAGACCAGGATTCTTGGAGGCTGTTGACAGTGGACCATGGAAATGGGTGGTCAGTGACTGGGGATGGGGAAGCTAACAGGACCACATCATCCGCAAAAAGCAGTGACGCGATCCTGAGGCCACGTTCTGCCCCTTGGCAGGAGAAAAACCGCATTGGTCCTCCTGAATCTGAGGTTCGACTATCAACCAGACTCTCGTCTCCAGCACCCTGGCATAGACTTTCCTCCTGATCCACCCGATGGTTTGCCAGAACCTTTTCAAGGCCGACCGAATGTCACTTTCCATGGTCTCACTGAACTCCTCCCACACCCGAGTTTTGCTATAGTGACTGCCAGTGCCACATTCCGCTTGGCTTGCTGGTATCTGTCAGTTGGCTTCGGGGACCCACAGCCAAGACTGGTAGGTTGCCTTCTTCAGCTTGATGGCTCCACTCACCTCTGGTGTCCACCATCAGGTTCAGCGGTTACCGCAATGACTGGCACCAACCACCTTTCAGCCACAGCTCTGCACGGCCACCTCCACAATGGAGGAATGAAACAAGGCCCACTTGGACTCAATGTCCCCCTCCTCTCCCGGCATGCAGTTGGTGTTCTGCCAGAACTGTGAGCTGTGAGATCTGGTGAACAGGAGCCTCTACCAGATGCTCCCAGCAAACCAGCACTACATGCTTGGGCCTGCCAGGTCTGTCCGGCTTTCTCCCCTGCCACCTGCCACAACTCATAACCAAGTGGTGATCAGTTGACAGCTCTGCCCCTCTCTTCACCCGAGTTTCCAAGACAAATGGCTGCAGATCAGATGACATTACTATGAAATTGATCATCGACCTGTTGCCACGTGCATCCTCATTCCATGTGCATTTATGGACACACTTATGCTTGAACATGGTGTTCGTTATGGACAAACCATGCGGTGCACAGTAGTCTAACAACAAAACACCACTCGAATTCAGATCGGGGAGGCCATTCCTGCCAATCACCCCCTTCCAGTCCACACTGTCATTGTCCACGTGAACGTTGAAATCTCCCAGCAAAACAATGGAGTCCCCCCGTAGTGCACTGTCCAGTACCCAACTCAAAGACTCCAAGAAGGCCAGGTACTCCAGACTGTCATTCAGTGTATAAGCACAGGTGAGAGTCAGAGAGCTTTCCCCGACCCGGAGGCACAGGAAAACGACCCTCTTTTTCACTGGGGTAAACTTCAGTGTTAATGCACCGAGATGGGTGGCCACCAGTAGTCCCACCTATGGCAACTCCAGAAAAGAAGAGCATCCAACCCCTCTCCTATGCGTTGAGGTGAGCCTGACTATCTAGCTGGTATCTGTCAACCTCACACACATCCTCAGGCTCCTTCCCCACCAGAGAGGTGACGTTTCATGTCCCAAAAGCCAGTTTTGTCAGTCAGGGATCAGCCCACCAGGGCTTCCGCCTTTGGCTGCCACCCGATCCACAATGCACCGGACCCTTACGGCTCCTCCTGGAGGTGGTGGGCCCACATGAGGTGCTAGGCACCTGAGGACATGTCCACCTGTGTCAGGTTTAGTTTAAGTGTGCCTCGTTTATCAGTTCATTGTCTCTGTCGTGTGATTGGTTTTCTGCGTGTCTATACCAGGTTAAAGCCAAGCCGGTCCAGAGGCTCAGTGCGTGGTCACCCCAACTCTGCCAACTCATGTATCGGATTTGCACAGCTCGTGTTTATGTCTGCGCTTAGGCCTGTGTGTTTGTTCCAGTCTCAGATTATCATTGAGATCTCTGGCGCTTTCTGGTGTGGACTGTTCTCCTAGTGGCAGTAGGAGAGGCTTCCTCCACAAGCTACTTTACGAAGGACTGGTAACACTCTCAGTGCACCTCGTTCCTCGGTGCTGTGCTTCCTGTGGCTCTCGTACATCCATCTCCACAAGCGTGAGGACCTAAGCCGGTCCACTACGGCTATTAAGTGGAAACCCAAGACAAGCCTTGGATTATAAGGGCTCCAACCTTTAGCTCGGTCAGGAGACCGAGACATCTCCCCTTCGCACCGGGATCTCTGTTTGGTGTAAAGCTCCTCCTAGAACCTCTTAGTTTCTAGTATAGTTTATGGTATTTTGTTTGAGAACTCTACGAGCTCATTTCTCGCCTTGGTTTCATAGTATAGTTTATGATATTGTGTTTGAGAGCTCTACGACCTCATTTCTCGCTATGGTTTCATTAAAAGCTTCTTGAGAAACTTCTATTGGATTCCTGCAGTGTGTCCTTCCCGTGCACCCGACATGACACTGATCTATTTAATTAATGAGGGCAGACCCCACACTTGTGTGAGAGACAAACGGAAAGAAATACTTTCAAGACGCTACAGAGAAATGTATGTATTTTTATCTATATATCTGTCTGTCTATATATCTGTCTATCTATCTACATAAAGATATATCTATATCAAGGAATAAAAGAAGAATATGCATTTGGCATAAGCATTCCACCACAATATCGAAGATAATTCATAAATATCAGAATTCAGAAATATCATAAATATCTGTTAAGACCTGAGTGGAAATAGTATACTTTGTTATATACACCCAGGTGTTTAAAAATTTTAACTGACATGGTCCTAGAAAAATATATTGTCATTCTTTATCTGTGCATGCAATTTGTCCTCAGAGATTAAATAACGGGTTCTCTGGAAATGCAGTCAAATTATTACACTACACTGTAATAATTAAAGCTGATAAATTACCTTCTGTCTTTTAGTCATTACTCTTTATTACCTCATAAAACTGAGGGCAATCTATTTTAACAGACTTTAAATTGAATCATTGGGTTCAAGCTTGTTTTATTTATTACTTAATAAATACAGTATTAATCTAACTTGTTGCAAGTTCACCCAAAAAGGTTTTGTATGGCTGAATAATTTAGACCAATGCACTTTTTCTTCAAAATTTAATTTTTATTCATCACAGGGGCAGTGGATTTAAGCCCTTCTACAGGTGGATAGTTTTGGAGCAGTTCTTTTGAGATGTTCCCTGAGATAAGATTATTAAGCTTTCTCTTTTAACAGTGGTCTTTTTTCCTTGAATTCTGTTTTCAAGGACCTTAGACCAGGAGAACTCTGAGAGAACTTTGTTATTTTATATAAAATAATGTATATATTGCAGATTTAAATATAAACAACAAAGGTACTTCTAGATTTGCTTTGATATTTTGTATTTTGGCAACAGCAAGATGTTTTTAAATAAATAGTGCAGTGAAATGATCTATTTATTGGGTTTATTTTATATTTTTGACTAGTTATTTGCCTTGTGATGTCATTATCATATATTAAGGCATTGTAGATATTAATTTTATTAGAACTTCATGCATTCAACTCATAATCATCTGGAGCTCTGTTTATCATTCTCCAGATACTGGAAATTTAGTTTTGTTTGTTTACAGCTTTGTACTAATCACTCATTATAATGTAAACTTGTAAAGTTGGTCATTGTATAAAATTATCTGCCACCATAGTTCTTTTTTTTTTAAACAAAATATAGTTATTGATTACAAACCTATAAGCAGTACACTCTTTAAAAATAGGTGCCAGGTTTCTTAGCGTAATGCCATAGAAGAACCATTTTAGTTCCCTTTACAACCATTTTTGCAAATAAAATGTTATTGTAATGATCTTTGTGCTCTGTATGCTGTACTTGGTACATATGACAATAAACTTCAACTTCAACTTCAACTTCATCTTTCACACATGTTCTTCCAAGAACCTTTTAATTATGTGGAGGATGTTTAAACTTTACTTATTTCTTTACACCCATTTACAAAAACGATTCTGTTAAGAATCATCCATTGAAAGGTTCTATAGGCATCATACAAAGAACTCTTTCTAGCACCTTCACTTTTAAGAGTGTAGTATAATTCTGAATGCCCAGTCATATTACATTGCATATGGAAAGTTTTCAGACCCCTTCAAGTTGTCCTCATTTTTTCCAAGATGGTGGCGCGCTAGGACACAGCGGCTACTCGGGAGCAAACAATGGTGTGTTTTTTTACTATTTATTATTCCGTTGCAACTCAATCATCTGCGAGAAATTAAGCTCACATATGATTCCCGGATTCTCGCCGGCATTGGAAGAAACTATAAAGTGTCGCTGGATGATGACATGGTGGAAAACCTACGCTCTGAACACCAAGACTAAAGACCCCGGCCTCGGCTAGCACTGGTGACTGACCGGAAGGACCCCGAAAGCACTGTGCAAGAAAGCGGAAGCACGACAAGCGAGCAGGCATCCAAACTTGGCTAAAAGCTAACCCTAGCTGGCCAACTCTTCCCACTATATTTCTGTCAAACATATGCTCCATTGACAACAAAATGGACCACATAAGACTGCTTTTGTGTATTAATCTTCACCGAGACGTGGTTGCATGTGGGCATCACCGACACTGCTGTCCAGCTACACGGGCTAACTCAGTTCCGTGCGGACAGGACAGCATTGTCCGGTAAGACGTGAGGCGGAGGGTTGTGTGTTTACATCAGTAAGGAATGGTGTATGAACGCGGCGATCACCACGGCACACTGCTCGGCTCTGATGGAGATTCTGGCAGTGAAATGCAGACCTTTTTACCTTCCCAGAGCGTTTACATCGGCTGTCGTCGTGGGTGTTTACATTCGTCCTAGCGCTAATGCTAACAGTGCTAAAGCTAATGATGCACTGGGGGAGCTATACGGGAAGATAAGCAACCTGCAAACCGCTGACCCCGAGGGTTTTTTTTATCGCGGGTGATTTTAACAACGCGTCACTAAAGAAAGTCCTACCAAAATTTCACCAGCACATAGACTTTGCCACACGTGGAGAAAACATATTAGACCTTGTTTACACAAACATTCCCTGTGCATACAAGGCTGCACCCCACCTCCACCATCAGACCACGTCTCCATCTTCCTCACCCCAGCCTACAGACCCATACAGAGGCGCACCAGACCAGTCCTGAAACAAGTGAGAACCTGGCCTCTGCACTACAGGACTGCTTTGAATACACAGACTGGGACATCTTCAAAGAGGCTGCCACCTACGACAGCAAGTTGGACCTGGAGGAATACACAGCCTCAGTCACTGGCTACATTGGCAAATGCGTTGAGGATGTTACTGTCTCCAGAACTGTCACCACCCAGGCAAACCACAAGCCCTGGTTCACTACAGAGGTGCGTGCGTTGGTGACAGCCAGAAATGCTGCTTTCCAGTCTGGAGACAAGGCGTCTCTCAATACAGCCAGAGCCAGACGGTCACATTCTATCAAAGAGGCAAAGCGTGCATATGCATGGAAGATCCATGGCCACTTCATGACTCCAAGGAGGCACAAAACGCATGTGGCAGGGAATACAATCCATCACGGACTATAAGCCAACTCCTCAGGCCTGCAGCAGTGATGCCTTCCTGCCGGATGCACGAAATGACTTCTATGCACGATTTGAGGCACAGAATAAGGAACCAACGAGGAAAACCACACCTCCACCAAATGAGCAGGTCCTCTGTCTGCCCAGGGCTGATGTCAGGAGAACTCTGAGCAGAGTTAACCCAGGACGTGTTCTTAGAGAATGCGCTGAGCAGCTCACAAATGTTCTCACAGACATCTTCAACGCATCCCTGAGCACAGCGGTGGTTCCTGTTTGCCTCAAAATTACCAGAATCATCCCAGTGCCCAAGAACTCAACCATGTTCTGTCTAAATGACTACCGGCCTGTTGCACTCACCCCCATCATCACAAAGTGCTTTGAAAGGCTGGTACTGAGGCGCTCGAAGGCACACCTCCCAGACCAGCTCGACCCACCGCAGTTTGCATACCGCACCAACCGGATGACCAGTGATGCAATTTCAACTGCTCTTCACCTCACCATTTCTCACTTAGACTCAAAGGACAGTTACGTCAAAGTGCTGTTCAAAGACTTTAGTTCAGCATTCAGCAGAGACTGGTAGGAAAACTAAGTCTACTTGGCATGGAAACCTCACTCTGTAACTGGGTCCTGGATTTCCTAACTAACAGGCCTCAGTTTGTTATTATTGGAACCAGCACCTCCAGGACCGTCAGCCTGAGCACCGGACTGCCTCAAGGATGCACGCCCAGCCCACTGTTGTTCACCCTGCTAATGCACGACATCATCAAGTCTGCAGATGACAACTGTGGTGGGGCTCATAAGGAACAACGACGAGTCTGCATACGGAGAGGAGGTCAGACAGTTGGTGGAGTGGTGTCAAGAGAACAACCTGTCCCTGAATGTTGACAAGACAAAGGAGATGGTCATCGACTTCAGGAGGAACTCTGCCCCGTACACATCACTTCACATAAACTACTCGGTTGTTGAGAAAGTCAGCAGTGTGAAGTTCTTGGGTGTGCAGATGACGAACAACCTCAGCTAGACACTCAACACCACCACCATCACCAAGAAAGCCCAGCAGCGCCTCCACTTTCACCACCTTGTACTGGGGGATCATCGAGAGCATCCTCTGCAGCTGCATCACTTCCTGGTTTAGAAACTGCAACAGCGCCGACCGAAAGTCCCTTCAGCGGATGGTGAGGACAGCTGAGAGGATAATCGGTGTGCCCCTCCCACCACTCACTGAACTGTATACGAAACGCTGCATCCGCTGCGCAACCAGCGTCATCACAGATCCCACCCACCCCTCGCATGGACAGTTTTCCCCCCTGTTGTCTGGAAAAAGGTTCAGAAGCATCAGAACTACCACTACCAGACATCACAACAGTTTCTTCCCACAAGCCGTTAGATTCCTGAACTCAGAGCCTGCACCTAATATCAGGGGTCTGAACAGGGTATGATGCTGTACAGAACTACTATGCAAATGCACATGTCACTTTTGGCTTACCTCAATTCACTGCACTGACACTAAAAAAAAAGAAACTGCCTACTACTCCTCGCTGCCCTAAGCTGTTTACATGTTTACATATTTTGCTGCTAAATACTGCTCTACCTCAAATACATTCTTATTATGCATTTGTATTTGTACTATCTGCCTGTTTTGTACTTTGATGCTGTAATATAATGTTGCAGCAGTTTTTGTCTCGTCTTGTTTTTATCTTGCACTGTGACGTCCAACTGCTCTTCGTCTTGTTGTGACTTTATTTAATGTACACCATTTGCTTCAGAGAATGCTATTTCAACCCTCTGTGTACTTGTGTATGTGGCTGGGCTAACAATAAACTCTTGAATTTTGAATCTCATTTTGTTATATCTAAGACTCATCCTAAAATAGATTAAAAAATTTATAAAATAAAAATAAAATAATAAAATAAAAAGCATAATAAAAAACAGGTGTTTTCAGTATTGTTGATTTATTAAAAATAAAAAACTAAAATATCCTATTTACTTAATTATTCACACCCTTGACACTCTGGTGCATCCTACTCCTTTCAGTGGTCCTTGAGGAGCTTCTACAACCTGACTGGACTCCACCTGTGCCAAACTGAATTCATTAGACATAATTAAGAAAGACACGCACGTGCCTACATAAGGTCCCACAGTTGATGGGGTATGTCACAGTGAAAACCAAGCCATGAGATCCAGAGAATTGTCAGCAGACCAAAACGACATGACAGTGAGGAAGACCACCCCGCTCCCAATGACCAGGTGCTCTGTCTGACCATGGTTGATGTGAGGGAAAACTCTGCTCAGTGTCAACCCCTGGAAAGCTGCTGGACCAGACAACATTGCTGGTTGTGTGCTCACAGGTCATCAGTGTCCTGCCTCAATGACTATCATCCCGTTGCACTCACACCTGTCATCATAAAGTGCCTTAAGAGGCTTGTCCTGACCCCCTCACTGTATCCCCGTCCCAAACATTCTACAGATGATGCCATCACCACCACCCTTCACCTGGCCCTCACCCATCTGGACAAAAAGGACACTTGTGTGAGAATGCTGTACATAGACTTCAGTTCAGCATTCAATACCATCATTCCTCAGCATCTGATTAAGAAACTGAGACTGCTGGGCCTAAACACCTCTCTCTGTAACTGGATCCTAGACTTCCTGACTGGGAGACCTCAATCAGTCAAGATAGGCAACATCTCCAGTACCACAACACTAAGCACAGGGGCCCCCAAGGGCTGTGTGCTCAGCCCTCTGCTTTTCACGCTGCTGACCCACAACTGTGCAGCAATGCACAGCTCGAACCACATCATCAAGTTTGGTGAGGACACAACTGGTGGGTTTGATCAGCAAGAATGAGGAGGCAGCATAAAGAGTGGAGGTGCGTCGGCTAACGGACTGGTGCAGAGCCAACAACCTGTTCCTGAGTGTGGATAAAACAAAAGAGATGGTTGTCGACTTCCAGAAGGCACGGTGTGATCACTCCCTGCTGAGCATCAGCTGCTCCTTGGTGGAAATCATCCAGAACACCAAGCTCCTTGGTGTTCACATCACGGAGAACCTCATGTGGACCCTTAGCACCAGTCCTATCACCAAGAAAGCCCATCAGCGTCTCTACATCCTGCGGAGACTACATCACAGCCTGGTATGGGAATTGTACTGTTTCAGATTGCAAGACCCTAGAGTGGATTATGTGGACAGCTGAGAAGATCATCAGGGCCTATCTCAACCTCTGTCACAGACATTTACATCACATGCTGCGTCCGCAAAGCCACCAGCATTGTAGATGACCCCACTCACCCCTCACACACTCTCTTCTCCTTCCTCCTGCCTAGCTAAAGGTTCCGTAGCATATGAAACCTTGCCAGAATGGGGAAAAGTTTCTTCCCTCAGGCCATCAGACTCCTCAACCAGAACTGAAACATAAACTGTACCCCCCTCCCCCACACACACACACACAAAACCAACACTCCCGCCTTGAACAACTCAGACTTTAACTACCTCTGTAAAAACATTTCTATTTATTACACTGCACATACTCTGTCCTGTTGGTGCTATATTTGCACAATCATATTTATTGCTGTCTATCTCTGTTCTGCATTTTTACACATGTAACTTCTGTCCTGCGTTTTTGCACACAACTCTCTGCTGCTGGAATGCAGTACCTGTCAAAATACAGTATTCATCCAGATTGTAGCTTTTGGCAATTGCACTAAATGTTGTCTTGTCCAGTTGTATTGTTGCTCTTGAGTTTTTTCCTGCACTCTCTTTCATTGTTTGCACTTGTGGTCTTGTGTTCTGTTCTGTTCCTTTGTTGCACCATGGTAATGGAGGCATGTTGTTTTGTTTCACTGTGTACTGTGTGAATATGGTTGAAATGACAATAAAACCTACTTGACTTGACTTGAGACAGGATTGTAGTGAGACACAGACCTGGGGAAGGATACAAGAAAATTTCTGCAACATTAAACCTTCTCAAGATCACAGTAGCATCTATCATTCTCAAATGGAAGAGATCTGGAACCACCACCAGTCTTCCTAGATCTGTCCGCCCACACAAATTGAGTGATCGGCGACGAAGGGCCTTGGTCAGGCAGGTAACCGAGAAACCAATGGTCACTCTGAGGGAGATCCAGGGATCCTTTGTGCATATGGGAACTGTACAGAAAAACAATCATCAGTGCAGTGCTCCACCAATCAGGCCTGTATGGTAGAGTGACCAGACAGAAGCTGTTTCTGACTTAAAGGCCCCTGACCACTCACTGGGAGTTTGCCAAGCAGCACCTTAAGAATTCTCAGACTATGATAAGCAAAATCCTCTGGTCTGATGAAACAAAGACTGAACAATTTGGCCACAGTTCCCAATGACGGTGTGTGGAGGAAAGCAGGCACTGAGCATAACATAATTAAATCCATCCCTACAGTCAAACACGGTGGTGGCAACATCAGGCTGTGTGGATGTTTTTCTGCAACAAGGACTGGGAGACTAGCCAGGATAGAGGGAAAGATGGATGCAGAAAAATATACAGCAATCCTCAAGGAACACATTTTTCAGAGTGCTCTGGATCTCAGGCTGGGGTAAAGGTTTACATTCCAACAGGACAATGATCCAAAGCATACCGACAACAAAAGAAAGGAATGGCTTCAGGAAAACTCTGTGAAAGTCCTGGAGTGGCCCAGCCAGAGTCCAAACCCAAAAGAGCATCTGTGGAAACACCTGGAAAAGGGCTGTGCTCAGACACTCCCCGTCCAACCTGGTTGAGGTTGAAAGATTCTGTCAAGAAGAATGGCAGAAAATTCCAAAAGAAAGGTATGCCAAGCTTCTAGGGTCATTCCCAAAAAGCCTTGAGGCTCTCATTGCTGTCAAAGGCAATGTAACCAAGTACTAAGTGAATGGTATGAATACTTATGCAAATGGGATATTTCAGTTTTTTATTTTTAATAAATTAACAAAACACTGGAAACACATGATTTTTCTTTGTCATTGTGGAGTATTGTGTGTAGACAATAATCCACAAATATGAATATGAATTAAATATGAATTTAATCCATTTTAGGATGAGTCTTAGCAAAATGAGTCTTAGCAAAATATAGCAAAATGAGGAAAACTTGAAGGGGTCTGAAAACAAAAGTGGTGACAGTTTGAATGAAATATGCAGAAACTGGGAAAGCAAAATTTGAATAGTGTATTAATAAATTAATGACTATCTTGTTTGTTTTATAATAATGGAGAATTTGACATCCCAGTATGTAAAATATCTTGAAATTATTGTTTCTCTTCTTTTCTTATTGTTTTTAATTTATGCATTTATCATCATCATCTTTACATATGAGCACAAATAAATTATATTTGTGTGCATAGCTTTGTAATATTCCTCAGCATTCTGATTTGTGACTAAAATGCCAACAGTCATTGTTCTTTTCTCTCTTAAGGGCTGATTCGTCTACAAGAGCTGATCAAGGCTCCCTCCAGATATAACATTCGTCTGAAGATCCGCCAGCTGCCTGCAGAGTCCAAGGATGCCAAACCACTTCTTAAGGACATGAAGAAAGCAAAGGAGTTCCATGTCATCTTTGACTGTGGACATGAGATGGCTGCTTGGATACTCAAACAGGTTTATCCAATCCATCTGATATTCCGCTGTGCTCTCTCTCTCTCTCTCTCTCTCTCTCAAAATGAACCTTCTTATTCTTGAAAAATGTAAAAAATATACTATAATTGACATTAAATTACCGTTGTTGAGATGTTTCAAAGCTGTAAACAAATGGAGCAAACATACTCATTACTTTGGCTAAAGCCAAAGAGCATAAAAAGAAACCTAAATTACCTATAGCTGACTAAATTTCCTGTTCAAGAGTAGTTGTCCTTATATACACGATCAGCCATAACATTAAAACAAGCTGCCCTCGGGGCGCCAAAACAGCTCTGACCATTTGTGATATGGACTTCATAAGACTCCTGAGGGTGTGCTGTGGTATCTGGCATCAACACGTTAGCAGCAGATCCTTTAAGTCCTGCAATTTGCATAGTATAGTCTCAATGGATTGGGCTAGTTTGTCCAGCAGATCCTACAGTTGCTTGATCAGACTGTGATCTGGGGAATGTGTAGGCCAAGTCAACACTTTGAACACTGTCATATTCCTCAAACCATTCCTGAACAATTTTGCAGAGTGACAGAGCACATTATCCTGCTGAAAGAGGCCACTACATTAGGAAATGCTGTTGCCATGAAGGGGTGTACTTGGTCTGCAGCAATGTTTAGGTAAATGGTATGTGTCAAAGCATGGGCACCAGAACTATTCGTTTCGTCCTCCCTACTTATCCACCCAGTGATCTGTATAAGGAAAACACATGAGACACCGGATGCAGCGCACGCAACCCCCCCCCCCCTTCAGGAAAACGCTACGCTACAGCTACACCCAAGTACACCCCATCATGGCAGTGGTATTCGCGAATGCCAGTGCTCTCTTTCAGAAGGATTATGTGCCCTGCCACACTGCAAAAATTGTTGATTTGAGAAACATGACAAGGAGTTTGAGTTGTTGTCTCCAGGTCCAGCTCCCCAGATCTCAATTCCCCAGATCTCAGTCTGACCTCATTGACCCCAAAAATATAGTTCTTTTGATTGGTGTGATCACTAACCATGCCCTGAACTATGCCCAAGCCCACCTCCTCAACTTATCAACTACTCAATATTAAGCAGGTGGTTTTGGCTGATCACTGTAGGTACAACTTGAAATGAGTTTTATTATGTATTATTACATAAAGCACACTTATTATCTACATTTTCATTTAAGCTTTCAGTGTGGTTACAAATCTTGAAAAACAGAAGATTTTTCTCCTTTTCTAAAAAAATTCTCCTGCCAATCCAGTGTATTTTAATTTAAATCTAAATGTAATATTTTTGTATTTGAGTAGACAGAGAAAGAAAAGAACACAACAAAACTGCAAAAAACAATAGCTGTATCTTACCAGTTGCATCCTCATGTTTTGAAACTCTACAGAGCATATGAATCCACATTTTTGTACTACTTTAATTACTTTAAACAGTTCATGAACTCTGTAGTCTCTTCTAAATTTAGTATATGTCATGGTAAATTGATTTATTTTATTATATCAGAGGGACTTTTACTTGCTTAGAATACTCATATTCTCACATGCATCAAAACATAAAAGTTGCATTTTATACTTTTGCTTTCCATTTGTCCTTAATCATAACTGTTTGGACAAACAGTGAAATTAATAACTTTGACTTTTCAAAGTTTCAATACATTTACATTGCCTCTTGTTATTTCCAAGAACACAGTCAGATTTCATCTGTTAGAATATATTAGCACTGAATCACTATGAGAAAATGTGAATGTAATTAAAACAGAAATTAAAGGCTTAAAGAATATTGACGCATTAGTACAAAACAGGCTCACTGGTGAGGGAGACAAAATACTTTCATCAGTCATGGAAATTCAGTTTTTTCTCAGCAGGATCTCCTACACACAATGTACTCTACTACTCCAAGGCTAGGAGATTGTGTTTAAATTGTTTTCAGGTGAAATGGGTTTGTTGATTGTGTTTATCTTATCTTCTGTTCAACAGGCTTTATCCATGGGGATGATGACAGAGTATTATCACTACATTTTCACAACGCTGGTAGGATGCTACTTACACATACACATACTGGCACATGCATACACACACACATTTAACAAATTGACAAATATTCTATGCATGATCTGATAAGAGACTGAAGTGCTAATTAAATGTAATTCTGAAGTATCAGCACTCAAGTACCGGGTCAGTATAGGCAAGTCTCAAGTCTTGAGTCCTAAAGTGAGAATGCATTCTTCAGCAAATTTAATGCCATTTTCAACACAGAACACCAAAAATGATGGTAATAATAAAATAGCCTTTTTTAATAGGAGAAAGTTTGTAGTGTATAGTAGTATGTTCAGTTAACATCAGGGTTTTCTGTTTTTGTATTGTTTACCTTCCAAAATGCTAAATCCAAGGTACAACCAAGACAGACACAATGCGTTGTTTCCACAGGTCTTTGAAATCCTTCATAGTTTTTGAAAATACACATAAATAGACAGGGGTCATTTAAAGTTCAAGAGTTTATATATTTTGTGCAAAAATGGTAGTGGAAGTTCTATTGATATTTAATCATTAACGTTGGTAAATAGGCTATGTTCTGCTGTCTGCATATGTGTCTCTATTGTGCATTTTTATTTCATGTGCCACCTGCCTCAAGTGCATGTGCATGCATGAGTGATTTAAGTAATGATTAAACAGATTAAACAGGTTAAACAGCATCAAGCAAGTGTGAAAGCTAACATTAAATGAGCAGTGTTGTAACAGTAATTGACCTTGATCTGTGTCTGAAACTATTGTGCTGGGCCCTTGAATTTGAAACTGGGCCTGAAAAGTCTTCAAAAAAAAGTCCTGCTTCAGAAAGTGTGGGAACGCTGACAACGCTAAAACAAAGCGTGTTGAAAAAAGTATATGAATTTGAAAGTACTTGACAAAAAACTTGTAGTGGAAAATAATGGAAATTCTCTGGTTGCTAGGGGAAATGGATAAACATAGCTGACTAGCAGCTGCTCATCCTGGCAAGCAATACAAACCAGGAGTCACTTCTGTGATATTTAACTCATTGAAATAAATCTTTATGTCAAATATACTGTGTTTTTTCATGCAATGACAATGAGTCTTACTAACTGAATATAAAACAACCTCTTCTTTGAATTAAATTACTACTTTGAATTAGACAACAAATTGTCCTGAATGCTCAGTTTCCAGCTTGTTTAGGCAAACTCACATTTTCATGAATATTGTACTTGTCCATTGAAATAAACTAAGAAAAGCACGTTAAGCAAATCTGGCATGCCTATTACAGGAAACTCATGCAGAGAAAATAAAAGCTTTAATTCCAAAGCCCACGTGGTGTAACAACAGCAAAATTGGATGGAATAAACTCATCCATTTGATCATTCATAATTTCTGCATGAAGGACATTGCTTCATATAAAGATATGGCATCCGCTTACACTGTACGGTATTTAGTGTCTCCGTCATTGTGTGTATTGATGGGGTTTGGCTATGTATCTGAATGTGTGCAAGGAGACTGGAGGCTCTCTTCACCTGTGTTTCCCTCTGTGAGAATTAACAGTGGTGTCACACAACTTGGAGGCCAGCTGTCTCAAACTTTCAGCATGTACACATATACTTTTTAATGGACCACATATCCCTGTGCTCAGATTATAACATCTTAAAAAAACTCTCTGCAGTTGCAAATTTCACACTCTAGAGAAGGAACAGATACCAGTTATTCTTAGATGAAGGCTACTCCACAATCTAAACAAGCAACCACTACACGTGGCTAGTAAAATGTGCAATAAAATATAAAGTATGCTATTTTCACTAGTGTATCAGATCAAGAAGCTTTCCGTGAGTTCAATAGATTTTACCCTGCAGGATAGCAAGTTTTAACGGTCACATTACATGTAACATTATCATGTAACCCATTGAAGAGAGGCCTTTATAAGACCAGGCTACATTGTCTGCAGCCTAGACATATCTAGACATATCCTCTATAGTAACTCTTAGTCCGAGCTGATTTTTCGATGAGCAAAATGAATGCATTTTTCAAACATTATAACTGTCATGCCCTGTGATAAACAAAATGTTCTAAATGCATCACAAGGTCGTTTAGCAGTTAATCAAACAGTCTGCTAACTTACTAATTTTCTGCTTTAGCACATACAAAAAACAAAAATGAATATGCTAGATACTAGATACTAACTGTAGCTCATTCGGGCAGATTCTGAAGAAGTGTGTGACAGCAGGCCTACATCTATATCTGAGCCTGTGGTTGCCCCTAAGCAAGCCTTTCAGACTGCAGCTGTGATGAACAACTAATCAACTTTGATTTAGCTAAAAATGAACAGAATACAATTCAGCATGGACTATGAAATGCTTTACAGATTGGTTGGAAAAAAACAATGACAGCACCCTCCACAATTATTGGCACCCCTGAAAAAGTGTATAAGGCCTTAAAATGTGTTATTTATTTCGAACATCACAATGAAAAAAGCTATATTAAGGGGAAAAAATCCTATATTAAGAAATATTACATGAAATCATGTGTCACAATTATTGACACCCCTGCTGTTAATAGTTTGTACAACCTCCTTTTGCCAGTAGGACAGCACTTAATCTTCTCCTATAACATTTCACAAGGTTGGAGAATACAGGGAAAGGGATCTTTCACCATTCCTCTTTGCACAATCTCTCTAGATCATCCAGAGTCCTGGGCCCTCTCTTATGCAGGTTTCTATGGGCTTCAGATCTGGGGACTGAGATGGCCATGGATGAAGGTTGATTTTGTGTCTGTGTTGATTTGGCCTCATGTTTTTGATCATTATCCTGCTAAAAGGCCTAATGACGACCCATTTTCAGTTTTCTTGCAGAGGCCACCAGATTTTTATGTAAGGTGTCCTGGTATTTCAAAGAGTTCATGCACTCTAACAAGGTTCCCAGGGCCACTGCAAGAGAAACAGGCCCACAGCATCACAAGTCCTCCACCATACTTAACACTGGCATGAGGTGCTTTTCTGCATATTTATCCTTTGTTTTACGAGAGACCCACCTGGACTGTTTGTTGCCAAAAATCTAAATTTTAGTCTCATCTGACCGAAGCATGTGGTTCCACTTAAAGTCCGAGTAGCATTTAGCAAACTCCACACATTTATGTTTGTGATTGCAGGGCCTTGCGATAATCTACATGGAAAAGTCGAAGGCATCTTCTCTGGATCTGCCTATCTACACCTAGTTTGAGTCCGTTGCTCTACAAATCAATTGGCACATTCCTACTATTCTAGCCACAGTTTACAGACCACCCAAACATAATAAGGACTTTTGCCAGCTTTTTAACTTCTCTCTGTGATATGTCGCCTAATGTCATATTGGTGGGTGATTTCAACATGGATATGGACAACGTTAAAAATTCTATTGTTATGGACTTTGCATCCAGTATTGGCAGTTTTGGCTTGCAGCAGTACATTGATTTTCCCACACATTCTAAAGGACATATTCTTGATCTCATTTGTTGTACTAGTGTAACTCCCCTCAACTGCACTGCATCTGATTTGCCCATATCGGACCATAAGCTTATATCTTTTAATGTTAATTTAACACTATCGAAAACCAAGCAATATTGCTCTATTTCTTTGCGTAATATCAAGAATATTCACTTGCCTACTTTTTGCAGTGGAAACAATAACCTCCCATTCAAAGATAAACTAATCACAACAGAAGAACTGGTTTCCTGTTATAGTGATGGATTACATAGTTTGCTGGACAATCTTGCTCCTCTAAAATCTCAGACTGTTTCTTTTACTCGTTCTGCTCCCTGGTACACCCCAGAGCTGCATCTTGTTAACGCTAAAGGCTGGAGGCTGGAACGTCTGGCTGCTAAAACTGGGCTTGCTAAAGAAAGAAATGTATCATGATTATTTACTTCTTTATGAGGATGCACTTTCCACTTCTAAATCTGCCTACTATGCAGAACAATTTAGGTTAAGTGAAGGGAACTCTAGAGTTTTGTTTCTTTCTCTTAAAAAGGTTCTACAGCCACCTGATGCCCTTGCACCTCACCTTTATTCCTCTCCACAATGTAATATTTTTATAATTTTTTTTAATGCAAAGATTTATAATATCCACCAGCAGCTGACATCATCAGTGGTTTCACAGCACAGTACTTTTAACCTAGCATCTGGTAAGCACTGTTTAAATTCCTTGTCACTTCTGACTGTCACTGAAATTTCTTATCTTATCAACAAATCTATATCTTCCATATCTGCATATTTTCATCTTCGCAATATAAACCATCTCCATCCCTTCCTCACTCCCAATAGGACTGCCATCCTTGTACATGCTCTGGTAACATCACGCATTGATTACTGTAATTCTATATTGGTCGACCTCCCTCACAAGCTTTTGTACAGGCTTCAGTTGGTCCAGAACTCTGCCACTTGTATTATTATCAGAGCCTCCTTCATAGAATACATTACCCTTGTCCTTTGTGAACTTCACTGGCTCCCTGTTAATTACTTTGTTGATTTCAAAATTTTGCTATTAACATTTAAAGCACTTCACAACCTGGCATCTTCATATCTGTCTGGTCTGCTGCACGTCTAAACACCCGTTCGTACTCTTAGGTCTTCCTCTTCCAATCTGCTCACCACGCCCTCTGCTCGCTCGCTTGTTTAGGTCCTTTAGCTTTGTTGCTCCCCGTCTTTGGAACTCCATCCCTCTGGATATCCGCAGCATTGATTCACTTCCCACCTTCAAATTCTTTTCAAACTTGCTTATTCCCTTTGATTTTGTTTTATGACTGTATCACTTGTGGTTTTGCACTTTTATGATTACACATAAATTTTGCTATTTAATTTTCTTTTAATTATTCTTGTTTTGGTTTGCTTCTTTGATTTTGTGAGGTGTCCTTCAGTGCCTTGAAAGGCATCCCTAAATAAAATGTGTTATTATTATTATTATTATTATTATTATTATTATTATTAAAAGGCTTTATCCTGGCATGCCTTCCACACAACCTGTTGGCCTCACTGTGCATGTTGTCAAGATAAACTTGGGTCCTCATGTAGCCTTGTTTGTCACAGTTCCAGTTGTTTTAAACTTTTTAATTATGGCTCTGACTATGGATATGGGCAAGTTTAGCTATTTTCTGGTAGCCATTTCCTGACTCGTGAAGATCAACACACAGCTGCCTTATTTGAATGGCATGTTCTCTTGTCTTTCCTATTTTGAAGAGTGGCTAAGAGAAATGGGCCGCTGTGTAACGTCATATTTATACCCCAGAGACACAGGAAGTCATGGATTACTAACTAAAAGTTTCTAGACACTTTGATCAAAAGTAAAATATATATTACAAAAAATATTCAGTTACATGTACACTACCAGTCAAAAGTTTGGACACACCTTCTCATTCAATGATTTCCTTTATTGGCTACATTAATTGTGTAGATTAAAATGTAGATTAATATTGAAAACATCACCTATTGCTCCGATGACAGCTTTGCACACTCTTGGCATTTTTTCATTCAGATTCATGACGTATCGACCTGGAATGCTATTTAATTAACAGGTGTGCTTCGTCAAGAGTTAATTAGTGGAATTTCTTGCTTTCTTAA
>JBBPCZ010000037.1:16524843-16535127 GCA_037974445.1 Brycinus macrolepidotus | reverse complement strand
CCCAGGCGCTGTGTTCCTGGCTGCCCGCTGCTTCACTTGGTGAATGGGTTAAATGCAGAGGAAGAATTTCATGCTGTGTTCTGTGGTGTGTTCACGTATGACAAATGGTCACTTTTACACACACACACACACACACACACACACACACACACACACACACATATATATATATATATATATATATATATATATATATATAGAGAGAGAGAGAGAGAGAGAGAGAGAATATTTAAATCTTCACAAATTGGTCTTAGCCCCTGAGACTAATTGGTTGGACCCTTTAGATCTTTAGAGTTTGCTCTGACTGGTGAATCTGGGGCGTATTGTGTGTTCATAATCACAGTAAAGATCTTTTCCATCAATTCTGGAGGGACTTTTTTTACACCAAAAAGCATGAATAATGCAAGGAGTCACTGCAACGCAACAGCTTTTAAATACCTTTATTCATTCCGCCCTTTTCTAGATCACATAAATTGTTTTAATCTTTAAACCTTTCTTCCGAAAGTATTTTTTGTCTTATTTTGTTTTCAAGGACCCCTGATTTGCGTCCAGCGCACACAGGCATCCTTTAAATATACACAGGAACTATACACAACATATACATACATAATAATATATGTATAAATACTTCAGGTTGATATATGGAGATTAAAATAACAATAAAAACAGATATTTTATGCACATACATTTGCAATACAATGCCACAATACTTTGTTGTGTTTGTACTCCTTTAACCACTCCTCCACTCTTTAGTAGGCAGGGATAATACAATAGAGGCCTAATTCTCATCTGCCACCACAGGATTACACTAAGAACTTGTATCTATTTGGTGTATGGGCTACTAAATATCATATCATATTTTGGCATTCATAAACAAATTAAAAACCGATAATGTGTTCCCTTTTTATTAAGAAACTCAGTGATTACTGATAGCCTTTTTTAAAATAATTATTTTTCAACCATGCTGTCTGATTGTTGGACTTCAAAATTGCTTTTTCTGTTTATTAAAATTGTATTTTGTGTTTAATTAGAGCAACCATGGTGAGCACTGGTTTTCATATGAGTCTAGACCATAACAGTCATGGCCATAGAAAACAACCATGCAAAGACTTCTTACAGCAATAACAACTGAAGACTATTTGGAAAGAACCATGCAAATCATTTCTAGGCCCAAATATATGGATGATTTCTGAAGACACTGGGGCTGTCCCACCTGACCCCTCCACGAAAATTATAAAACTAAGTACAACTGTCAATTTGTGGTATGTTAAAGAGAATCGTGCTGAAACACTATGGTTTCCATCAGCTTAAACTCACTGGCTGGTTTCCCAGACTTAGATTAAGCCTAAACCGAGGTTAAATGGGTTTTTTTCAGGGGTGGGTTAAAAGTCTGGAGCCAAAAATACACTAAAGTGAAAGTAAAAAGTATCAACATTTAACATTTAAAGTCAAGTATATAAAAGATTTATCAAATATGGTTAAGAATCATGCATGCATTTTATGCCTTTTTCTTTTCTTTTTTTCCATTAAAGTAACTTTAATGGAGGCATGAGCACCACAACCCAGACTGGCCAGTAAACCTGGTCTTAACCCTTGTCAACAAAGATTGTGGATGGTGCAGTGACTAAGAGGCAGTACAGGTCCTTACACAGATGAATAAGTATATGGTTTTAACCTTACAGTGATGTGAACTAGAAAAAAAACATCTCCGGGCCTTTGAGATTTGTATCTTTTAGGGTCGATTTCCCATATATAGATTAAGCCTAGTTGTGGACATTTTTCTTTTAAATGAAAATCTCAATTGAAAAACCCAATGTACTCCAGGACTAGGCTTAATCCCTGTCTGGGAAACCTGACTAATCAACGTAAGTAATTCAATAGTATATTTTCACTTGGAAATGCATTTTTCCCTATTTAGTCACATCTAATTCAACACGCTACCTAGAATTCCAGTGATCATATGATGCTACCAACTCTGGGCAGGTAAATGCTAGCACCAAGGGATCTGTTCTATCTGCCTCATGTCATTGGACAGTTCGGTGCTAGCTGCTAATTTTGTTACGTCAGCTAGCGTCATGCTGATAGGGGGCCAATTTGTGCTCTCTTGGACTCTTAGCCACAGATGACTGGGGCATCACCAGGGACTGAACCTGTGAACTCCTGATGACCAGCACCACCATAGAAGCCGCCACTTGGATACGTATTTGAGAAGAAGTCCAAGTATTTCATTCTAATATACCTTGAGCACAGTACAAAGCTTCCAAAATGATACTTAAAGTAATGTAGTACAATTACTCCAGTTCCTCCATCCCTACTTTCCACCCCTGTTGTTTTATTATCTTTGTGATTTAGTCCAGGACTAGGTTTAATCCACATCCAAGAAACCAGCCTCATGTGCAGTTATGTCCATCATGTGTTCCACGTGTCACTGGATTTGAATTAAGGCTAATCCCGTATCTAGAAAATACATTCACACATGGCATGCATACATTATGGAACAGATACAAGGCCGAGGGAGAGTGGTTGAGGAATGATGAACAGGGATGAACTATGACTCCTTACTTTATCTTATTCAAAAAGAAACAAAAAAAACAAAACAAAAATACACATTACCCTCCACAGGTGCAAGAGTAGCCCATTCATATATTTGCATATTGGTTTTAAAGATGGGATTTTGCAGTAAAAAGTACAAACTGGTCTGCAGTTACTGCAACAGATGTGACGTATTCCAAGTCACAACATGCACTGGGCACAGAAAGATGAGCATTAAGCCGAACTTTCTCTGCCCACTGCTGTTCTTGAGGGGGGAAAAAAAAATGATGAAAAAGATGGGGAGGGAAGCAACTGTCACATTACCCTCAAGCCATCTGCCACCATACAGGCACTTCTCCACTCCACTTCGTTTTCACAATCCGTGATAATGATGCAACACCAGACAATCCATACGAGCCCTCATTATTTTCTACCAAATCAAATGGAGAGTTAAAGTCATAGTTTGCTATGTGCATAAATAAGGCTATGAATCATTCAATGACAAAAAAAAAAAAAAAAAATCAAACAAAGAAGCTGACCTATTGAAACCAATTGTTCCATCGAGATCCAGACTCCAAATGTCCAGCAAAAACACAAAGATATTGAAACCCTGACCAGACCATGGCTCTAAAATGGGATTCGGTCCAACAAGCGGAATAAATAAATGGAGTGCAAGAGGACAGTGACTGTCAGTAACTGGTCTCTCAGGTTCCAGAGGTATCCATACATTTAATACAAGTTGTCCATTGAGGGAAAAGGCATATCTTGTGATGGGACACTGAAATGATCAGATGTAACTGCTGAGCTGTAGGGGGTTTGCTTTGCTATGTCTTAACCCTTAAAGCTCTTGTGGTAATAAATAAGTATCTATGTCTCAATACTGAAAACTCCCCTTTTTACCCTTCTGACCTAAACGTCAAGTATTTTTTTTCACAGTTTTGTTATTTTATGTCTACGACTCTCTCTACTGCTCCAGCTGCAGTGGCCCTTAGCAGCACTCTCCTCCTGAAATGCGTGCATCCATACAGATGCGAGAAAAAGAGTAAAAAAAACAAAAAAAACAAATAAAAACTGCTGGATCACAGTTAAACGCTTTCTCAGTCACTGGCTCCAGCTGCCACCACATCTGCAAACACAGCCAAAACCTCGAGATCACTCTCGCAGTCGATGGGTTTGGATTCCACCACATGGTAAAAAAAGTACACAGTTGCACAGTTGTATGCAAAAGTTGTATGCAAAAGTTTCAACACCACTGGTCCAATGATGTTTTGTTGATTTTCTCAGGGGAAATAAGCAGGGGTGTGCCGAGAGGGCGTCTCAGAAGTTTTGTTGAATATTATTAGTGTGAATCTGCTTTGGCCGAATCTAATGAAGGGGGGGGGTGAGTAGGTGATGGAGGGGTAAAGGGGGGTGAGTAGGGGTTGGCGGATTTGTGGGACGAGTAGAGGATAGGGGGGTGGTGGAGTGTGTAGAGGATGGGGATGGGGATAAGGATGGTGAGTGGAGGGGAGGTGTGTGTAGGCCATTTTAAGAACTGCTGCTCTACAGGGAACGCACTTAAATATGACATTTTCTGCATCTTCTAGTGCACAATTTCTATTTAATTGCTGATTCACATTTTAGAAAACATAAAATGTACTGTAACTTTTGCACAAGACATGTTTTAAGTTTTATTTTTACTTCAGCAAATAAAGAGTAATTGTGAAATGCCAAAATGTTAAAACGAGCTGAAGTGCATTCTCTCGAGGACCTGAGCTACTTCTTATTTACTCTTAGAAAATCAGAAAAACAGGCCATTTGCAAAACTTCAGCATACGGAATGCCACTAAAATGACAGTAAAAGGTGACTTCTGAAACTTGGCAACACGAAATCAGGAATAGTCCAGAGGCATGGTTTAAGAAAACAGAACACTAAAATAAATATTCTTCCTGCTCCTCTGCCTGCGAAGCACTAGGAACCAAACAGACTCTGAGTTTGAGGAAGATGAGGACATGCTCCCCTTTCATCGCTCTACCGTAACAACTGTTGGCCTTTCAATTAACGTTCCGACGACAAGGCTACTCCAAACATAGACAGAAAAAACAAAACAGTAATTGCAACATGAACGTAGATGCATAATTAGCACCATGGCACAAGCTATCAGGGTTCCAGCCCCAATTTTCCATGGAAGCCTCGTAAAAATTAGCTCTGGCAACAAATATAGCTCTACATAGAAATTATATTATTCTCAGGTGTGTTTCCGTAATAGACTTTGATTCCACATTCTCTTCTTCGCATCAATAAATGTGCATGTTTCCAAGTAACACTTAAAGATTATAGGTCGGCATTTTAACCTGGTCCCAGATTCCAAAAAGGTTTATCAAAAGGGATACTGCAGCTGGGACGTGGCCATGTGTGCGTTTAACACCCATTCGAGTCCTTTAGAAGGCCTGAATGAACCAGGAGTCACTGTTGGGAGATTTTTTTTTGGGGGGAGGATTAGAAAGTTGGTTGTCAAGGTTCTCATGTGAGGGTCAAACTGCATGCAGTTTTTTTTTGTTTGTTTATTTTTTTGTTTTGTGGTCACCTTCCCGTATTGCTGGCCCTCCCATGCCACGGCTGAACGTTACAGGATGGAGGTGTGATGAAGACCAATCCAGTCCAGCCCAGTCCGGCTCAGTCCAGCCGAGTCCAGTCCAGCTTAGCCCAGAGATGGGCCGTTCCTCTTCGTATTGCACAAGGTGTCCGTTCAGCCGAAAGCAGCGCCTCAGTGGTAGCGGCTCCTTTTCTCCTCGGCCCTGGAGCTGTACTCTCTTAATCCGAGTCCCTTCTGGAGGGTCATTAAAGAGTCTCTCATCTGTAAACATGCAAATGCATGACGATGGAAGAAACGATGCAAATAACTACATGAACACAGATCACTCCTGAAAGCTAATGCCTGTGTTATCATAAATCTAAGGAAATTTTAATTAGAGAAGAGATAAAACAGTGTCCCATTATGATTTTTTTAATCTGTCAGTGATTTTACAGTGCTGTCTGCAGGCCCCCTGATGTGTTATGATCTACACGGATAATAGAATTTTAATGTTTTTCTTTTTTTTTTCTTCATTACCTCATCTAGCAAAACCACAGATGACTTGATGATCTCCCGCCACTTCTCCAGCTCATCGTCATGGTAACGCTGCTGAGATTCCAGAAGCTGAGCCCATTCCATCTGGGTTTGGGGAAGTTTACTACAACACACACACACACGCACACACACACGCGCACGCGCGCGCACACACACACACATTATTAACCATTTACTTATATTTAACAAACTGCCATCGTGAGAGTCAACAGATTTATTGACAACAACTAAATAATAATCAAATCAATCAATAATCAATTAAAATGTATTTTGTTATATTTTGATATTTTGGGTTTTTTTGAAGTCATGGGGACAATAGAAGACCTAAGGTGTGGACTTGCTTTAAAACATTTATACACAGAAAGTGTGTCTATACTGCTTACACACACATTTTGTTTACAGAAAGTGTGTATATAGTGCTTAAATACACATTTATACAAACAAAGTGTGCCTAGTGAGCTTAGACACACATTTACAAACAGAAAGTCTGTCTATAGTGCTTAAACACACGTTTATACACACAAAGTGCACCTTGTGGGCCTGGACAGACACTCATATTCATAAAGTGTGTGCGCTGTGCTTGAACGCACATTTATAAATAGAAAGTATGTCTATAGTGCTTAAACACACATTTATATACAGAAAGTGTGTCTATTGTGCTTCAACACACTTTTATATATAGAAAGTGTGCCTGATGTGCTTATACACGTTTATACACAGAAAGCTTGCTATTAGTGTGTTTTAACACACATTTATGTGTCCGGTGGGCCTAAACACATTTATACACAGAAAGTGTGCCATAAGTGTGAATAAACACACATTAACGTGTGCTGTAATTGTGCTTAAACAATGTTTTGTAACATGATGATGCACTAATGGGATGATGTGTGCTTGTACCTCTCGCCGGGCCTCAGGCCCTGCAGTGCCGCTAAGCTCTGTGTGGTGTACTCCAGCATCCACAGCTTATAGAACAGCAACATGTTCAGAAGAACCAGCAACACCAGGCTGTCAAACAGCAGAGGACAAAAGCAGCAGTCACCTTCCTGCCGCTGCATGAGGCTCAGTCTCAGCACCAATAACCCTCCATCAGGATAAGCTCGCCTTTGCTGACCCCCAGTGTTAGCATGTTAGTATAACACTGTCTATGTAAAAACATTATGTACCTTACACAGATCCTACAGGATGCAATGAAGACAAGAAAGAGAAAGAGACATATGAAACCAAAGAAGAACACACACAGATGTTTTTTTCCTCCATTCAAAAATGAAACCCATTGCACAGACTGAGATTTGATGATGAAGAACAGACGGCCCCCGACACCAGGGCTGTATTTCACAAAGCATGGGTTCTGAGCCATGTATTTACTTATATATACATGTATTTACTCATGGCTGTGCAATAAGAGAACAGTAAAGCCCATTCCTACTAAACAAAACTTGTGGTTAAAAAACTGAATTATTAAAAAAAATAATATTTAGATGCTGTTCATGTTGCATTTGAATTGACTGTGAATTTTATGAACTTTACTAGAGGCAATTTATAACTATTTATCAAAATTCCAATGCAAAGCTTACTGTGTGTACTGTGCCAGTACTTTTCTCAGTCTCAGAGCCATATTTCCCAATAAAACACACTATCAAACTTGCAAAAATCAGGCTCTCTCATGGCTGAAAGGAATAATAAAGGAAGCTCTGTTTGTGTAGGAGTGTTACATGGGCCCAAAAGTTAATTGTCTTCATGTTTACTGCAAAATCCTGCCTTGTGAAAGACCCTCCCTGAACTGAACTCAAACTGTTGAATGTTAGACACAAGAGATAGAGGCAGAAATGAGACCAGTGTGAAAAATGATAGTGGAGCAAGATAGTTGTGCATAAAAATGACTGAGGCCGGGGAGTTGGATGCTCCCTGATCTTGGAGGGCCAGTGTACCACGTTTTACCACACTCTATTAACAACTTCCTTCACTGGTGTGAAGTAGACTGGAAGAGCATGACTAATACTGGGGAGCCAAGGGGTTGAACAACGCACATTGCTGATTCATACTGGATTAAAATAATTCCCCAATTAATACCGCCAAACTGTATGAAGTACACACATTTATAATTCATACTGGATTAAAATTCCTCCGCAAGTATTACTGTAAATTATTAGACTGTAAAAACCACACACACTGCAAATTCATACTGGATTACAACCACTCAACAGTTAATACTGTACGACTATAAAAACTACACACACAGCAGATTTATACTGGGTTAAAATCACTCCATAATTATTGCTGTCAGACTGTAAAAATCACAAATACTAAAGATTCATACTGGATTAAAATCACTCCAGTTATTATTGTCAGACTGTAAAAACTACACACTGCAGATTCATGCTGGTTTTAAAATTACTGCACTATTATTCATGTCAGACTGTAAAAAGTACACACACTGCAGAGTCATACTGTTTTTAAAATCACTTCACTATTATTCCTGTCAGACTGGAAAAACTACACACACTGCAGATTCATACTGGATCACAGATTTTGTCACCCCAAATAAAACCAAGTCAGCTCCAATTGGGCTTAAGACCAAGGCCTAAGTAAATTCTGCAATGTTGTGGCCCTCCAGGATCCTGATTTAAGGGAGTCTGCTTTTTGTCAGTGCTCTTATGGGCACTTCTAACTGAAATTAAAGCAAAATCTGAAGCATGAAATAAAATGCTGAGATGAAAAAGATTAAGCGCACTACACTGACAGGCTCTAAGTGGTCAGCAGTGGCCCTGTCTCAGGCTGAGTGTAACTCACACAAAGCTGATGATGAGCAGCAGTTTAGAGACGCTGTAAAGGGCCAGGCCTCCGGGGCCTGGGTCGGGGAGGTGTCGGGTCTGTGTGGAGCCTGAGGAGGAGAGCACAAAGATTACAGAAAAAAAACAGCATTGACAATCTGTGTGTGGGGTTATTTGTGGTGATTTGTGTGTGGGGTTATTTGTGGTGATTTGGGTGTTTTGTTATTTGTGTCGTTTTATTGGTTTTAGGTTATTTATGGTGATTTGTGTGCTGAATTATTTATGGTGATTTATATGTTGGGTTATTTATAGTGGTTTGTGTACAGGGTTATACGTGGTGATTTGTGTGTGCTGGCAAACCTGCCACGTGTTTGATGCGGTGGATGACCTCCACCTCATCCTCAGGTGTGGTGACGGGACTCAGGGCCTCGTCCAGGTGCTGCGGCCGCAGGTGCACCATCGGCCTCTTCCTCCGCCTCGCTGTGGCCGTGCGGACCGTTTTGGCTTTGGGAGATTGCCCGTGCAGTTCTGTTAGAGCTACTTCCATCTTACCTAGCTCCAGCTCTACACACACACACACACACACACACACACACCCCATAGACTTTCATGAGGAGTTTATGAGGAACTATTTTATGAGGTTTATGAGGAACTATTTTATTATGATTTTGATTTTGATAGATAGTGAACACCGAATGTAAATGCTATCCATTATATAACTAAACATGCAGTTCAATACGCAGTATATAGGCAAGTAACTAGACTGAAAATCTCTTTCAAATGGTCGGTAAATCAACCCTCTACAGGCCAGTTGTTCCAAGATACAGTACAAAAATTTACATTTACATTTACGGCATTTAGCAGACGCTTTTATCCAAAGTGACTTCCATTCTCTAACTACAGGGGACAGTCTCCCTGGAGCAACTTGGGGTTAAGGGTCTTGTTCAGGAACCCAGTGGTGGTGCTGAAGGTAGGATTCAAACCCATGACCTCTTGGTCCAGAGGCAAGTATCCTACCCACTAGGCCACCACCCTCAGTGCAGTGAGTAACTAGGCCCAGAACTAATGTTCTGTACACTACATACTCCCACACTTACCTAAATGTCTGAAATATTCATCCAGGCCACTCCAGAAGTTTCTCTCAATAAAGCCCTTGACTAGCCCCCACGGCTGCTTCCTGTACCGCAACTCAGTGGACACCCTGACGATAATTAAAACAATAAATAGCAATTTTATTCATATAGCACATTTTAAAAAGAAATAGTTGACTAGTCGGGTTGACAGTTGAGGCATAAATTAATATATCATTGCTATGATAATAAAAACAATTTTATATGTTCAATCCTTATTAAATTTACACACAAATAAAGGGTGGCTCTAAAAAATTGTCCCATTTTGCCCAATTCCCACCTGTCTCCCCATATCCCCTGGGAGGATGAAGGCTCATGTGCTTCTTCCGAGAAACGTGAAGCGCCAAAGCATCAACAGATGCCTGCATTGGCTAGCATCATGCTGAGTGATGAGGGAGAAGGGGACGGTCATCCCACCCACTCAGAGAGAGCGAGGCCAATTACATGGACTGCTGGCCATAGATGGTTGTGGCATGGCAAGCAATCAGACTCTAATTTTCCAACAACAGGGTTGGCCCACTGTTGGTTTTTTTTTTTTTTTTTACATGACAGTAATGACACCGGGACAGCAAACCCATGACCACCCTACAGCTCTGGAAAAAAATAAGAGCCCACTGCAAAAATGTTCAGTTTCTCAGGTTTTATCTTTTGTAGGTGCAAGTACTGAACTGAACAGCTTTGCCTTAGTTTTTTAAGAACTGCTGACAATATTTCTCCTAATTTCCAAATAAAAATATTGTT
>JBBPCZ010000037.1:16483645-16494244 GCA_037974445.1 Brycinus macrolepidotus | reverse complement strand
TCAGTACCTCATAAAGCAGAATGAGGTGCTTGTGTAGGAATTTAACAGACACTGGCATAGAATGGTTGTCATACTCATAGAGGTGCTGATTTAAAAATAAATTGCAGTGCTCTCTTATTTTAGAGCTGTATTTTGTGTTTTTTCATCCATCCTCAATCACTCCCTTCCCCACCTGCCCAAATCAATATTTTCGTTTGGTCCCCCTACCTATAATCTAATACTTTTTTCCATTTGTTCTGTCCCCAAACCCTCCCACATCCTCTCCCCATCAGAAAAAATTGGGGAGACCCCTTGATTGCCACCAGGCATTTCACACACTGCTTTTTATGATATGGTTAAAATAAAGTGTATAAACCCGTCCTGGCCATTTAAGGGGTTAAGGTTCTCAAACCATCACTATATGGCTTCAGGCTTGACCCTGTTTCATGAAACCACATTAGTAAAGAGTCTGAACCAATAGGGCCGTCTCTGGTGGGGGGAGTTTTGTATCCCACCCATCCATCTGGAAGAGGGCCTGTCACAGTTAAACACAAAAAAAGAAACAAAAAAATGCCACTACAAACCTACGCTAAAGTAGAACACCAACTTTCATCCTAAAATACAGCAAACCGAGCAGAGAATCTGACATAGTTTCACAACAGTACAAGATTAGAGTTGGCCCGTGATAAAACTGCAACACATGTAGGTCATGGTTAAAGATCGAAGTGAAACAGCACTGGCTTCGTATTCACACCGCTCCTTTTCTCTGAGCATCTGAGGAGCGACCAGGCATGTACACGGAACTACACTATTACTGTCAAAATGGCATTCGACCCAAATCATACGTGCTAGGATTCATAAATGACATTTTAATCTAAATAACACATGAAAGAAGCACGTTTTCTTACCATATTTGACAGAACCTACTTATAAGAGCTCTAACTTATTGCTGCTTAAAGTAATAATCTTCTTCATGAATACGTTAAAAAAAAGAAATAAACAATGATAGGCTAACAAAAAAAGCTACAATTGCTCAAAATGAAAGAAAAAAAAGTGCCAATTACTGTACGCACCATCATCACATTCATGAGCTCGTTCATTCGTTTCAAATTTATCGTTAAAACAGAACATGACAACCAGGTCCATTAAGTGAAATGAGCAACATCGGGCTGCTCACGGGCTCACAGTCATAACTCCACGAAATGAATCCACGGACTGAGATTGGTTAACCCTGGAGAAAGACGCATTATTCATGGACTTTCATAAGCGGGACGTACTTTCAAAGTCAAAGTAACCGCAGTGATAAATATGAGTCTGGACAGGAGGCAATGTTAACATACACTTCGTCTATATGACTTAGATGTTATTAGTATAAATCTTTTCTTCAGGAGTTTCACTGTTTTTGCCTAAATTCACATTGTACGAGGCATGTGGTTTCTCGGATTTGGTATCCTTGTTTGGAGGCCTGGCGTTGACCCGTAAGAGTTTACAGACTGGTCGGGACCACCGGAGCGCTCTCAAAAACGATATGTTAAATGGCAACACTACTTTTAACCCAAAAGAACACAGCATGTCCCTGCACGTACCTTTGCGGTAGCAATCTGAACCAGCTGTTTAAAAGGGCATTCTGGCCTAAACTAGCCTTTAAAGGGCCCATATGATGGGAGTTATCCTCGCTTTTTTAAATCAAAGAGTATGGTGGGGTATGTAAAGTTTCAAAACCTGTCATACATGTTCATACGTAGAAACTAAGCTGGAAAAACAGCCCATGTTGAATGCATTGCTTTTGTGACATCACAAAACCAGCACATTTACATACACTTAACCTTCAGCTCCGCCCATTCATGCTGAAGTCATAAGGAATGTTTCATCTGCATTTTGAACGAGGCACAATACTGGACATCCAATCAGAACAGAGCTCATTTACATAAAGGCACAGTAACAAAAAGCAGACTGCTTAATTCTAAGGGATAGAAATGGGTTGGAAAATGGTCATGGAAATTAATTATGACTGTTTTTGGTACCTAAACCCACACCTTTTATGTCTATAACTATATTTAATAAAATGTAACACATGGAACATGGGCCCTTTAATATATCTATAATAATTGAATCCAATATCATATTTAATCATTTAGTTATATTTAATATATATTCAATAATTTTGTACCATTTCTGTATTTTTTGTACATGTTTTTGTTCATGTATCAGTGTTCTTTCACTACAGTACCCAGCATGCATTATGCAAATACATCTAGCAACCAACTGGAACACCCCACTCCCCTCCCCCACACTCCCCCACACTCTTGGCTAGTAAATCCACTGATTCAATTAACATTTGCGGTCTGGTTATCCTTCCACATTTGAAAACACTCCAGTTTTTCAAATGTTATTCCCACCTTCAAGATACATCATCAGAAGAGGGTTTTTGTAGACTTTAAATTTAAAAACCACTCTAGAGACTCCTGTAGAACCAATATAGAAGTTGAGTGGGCATATTTACAACAGATGTATTATGGCTTAAGTTTTCAATTTAGGCCAGAGTACCCTTTTAAAGAAAATAATATATTAGCTTAAGCATCGTTACACTTGAGCAGAGGTGTAACGATACAGAGATTTCATGATACGTATCGTAGGTTTTTCCATCATGATACGCTTAACGAACATTTTTCATTTTTTTGTGTATTCTAAAAGAACCATTTACGTAAGTGTGCCCATTATCACAAAGACTATTAATCTAAATGCATTCAATTCACGGTGCATTCTGTGACCCCCCTATTTGGAAAAAAAAAAAAAGGTAACATATAAGGTAACATATTAAGGGCAGCATTCGTAAGGCAAAGTAAGCCTTTCCTAACATATGACATAACCTCACACCTACATAAACACTTAAACGTGCTAGTTGTCACATAAAGGCTGCTTTGTTCATTTTAATGTGATTCGCATTGTGTGTAAAAATCTATATACACTGTATGTCTAAAAGAATCCAGACAGCTTTTTTAATGAACTCAGCAACTTCAAGGAGCTCCCATTGCTGACACAGGTGTTCAAATGCACACACACAGCTTGTGTAATCTCCATAGAAAAGCACCTCCAGTAGAGCGGGAGACTCTGGAGCAGCCACACATGAGCCTACGGTCACTATTCCCAAGGTCAAGCATTGACTAGGGGGGTTTAAAGCCCCCCAGCATTGGGCTTTGGAGCAGTGGAATTGCATTCTCTGTTGATAAGTTAAGTTGGAGTGGCATTTGTGATCTAAATCAAATCATCTAACAGTAGTACCTGCCCTCACTAATGCACTTAAGACCGCAATCAAATCCTCACAGCAATGCTCCAACATCTAGTGTAAAGCCTTCCCAGAAAAGTAAAGGCTGTTACTGCAGCAAAGTAGGGCAAACGCCCTTATTAATACCCTTAATTTTAGAAGAAATCTTAGATAAGCAGATGTCTAAAAACTTTTGGACATACAGTGCAGGTCTGGTGTCATGAAAGGCTTATTCAGGTGTCGAGCAGCCTTACAAATTCTGCTCTTCAGTATGTGTTCTCCAAAAAATGAACAGAAACGCATGTATCTCGCAACACCCCTGGTTAAAAGTAGCACATAACATGTCAGATACACAAATGCATTTTTAAAAAATGCCATTTTTTAACTCATTGAGGAGTGTTAGGCGGACTGGAAGGACAGAAGCAGGTCATTCTGTCCGCTGTTTTTTCACTTGTTTATTTCCGCTTCCGAAAACTGTCCGCTCCGAGGTGGCACAGCGCTTAGGGTCTGTCTCTCTTGCTAGCAGCTGGATGGAAAAAAAAGAAGATATAAAGGAGTGGACAGTGCTGTTCCACCTGGCCGTGCTGCCTTCAACATTGCGATGGAAGAAAAGAAAAGCAGAAGACGATTTGTGTGGTTTAAGAAGGAAAAAAGGAGCAGAAACATCGCTTCCTTTTATTGTCCGCATCGGGGGGCTGATCACTTCTTATTTCCCACTTGTAGTGTTTTCAGCGACACAGCAATTAGGGAGGCTTCAAGTAAACTGGGCTTTTATTTCTCTTGATGGCCCATGGCGCTCCGAGTCTGTTTGGATTTGGAGGTGGGGGGGAGGTTAGGCTCACTGCAGTGTATGTGTATGTGTGTGTGTGTGTAGTGGTGCGTGTGTGTGTGTGTGTGTGTGTGTGTGTTTGTGTGTGTAGTAACTCTAGACAGTCTGGAAGGCCTTGGTTTGGGCCGGGATCATCACAGGGGTGGCCCCCATTCTGGCCAGGTTGGCCGGGCTGAGTTTGGGTGGGCTTGGTTTGGGACTGTTTTGGGTTGGGCTGGGCTTGATGGGGTTTACCTGGGTGTATGCAGGAGGGGCTGTGGGGAAACTGGCTGGTTGGCCATTCTCCTTCAGGGTGGCGCAGGCGGGTGGCGGAGGGCGAGGTTTTGGCCCCCGGGGGGCACTACTGTGCACCATAGACTGGGTGGAAGAGGCTCCGGAGCGGGAGCTGCCCGAGCGAGAGGAGGAGAGAGAGTTTGGCTTCACCAGCTTCGCCTTGGGAGCCTCTGCATCCTCCCTGGAACAAAGAAAGATTGATATCAGTGATCATCAATAATAAGTATTGGTCATTAGTTAGCATTATTGGGGTTGCTGGTGGCCTGGTGGTTAGGGAGTTGCCCCTGTGATCAGAAGGTCGTGGGTTTGAATTCTAGGATTGCCAGTGGCACCACTGAGGTACCCTTGAGCAAGGTACCGTCCCCACACACTGCTCCCCGGGTGCTGCGTCACTGGCTGCCCCCTGCTTCACTTGGTGAATGGGTTAAGTACAGACAAAGAATTTTGCACTGTTCACACTGTGTGCTGTGGTGTGGTGTGTTCATGGGTGACTGTAAACTAAAAAGGGGGGTGGGGGGGGGGGTTAAGAAAACGTTTGGACTGTACAGATTAAAGAAATGTGGCTGTTTCAATCATTTTCATTAGCAGCATTATTACCATTATCTTCCTAGCCTTATCATTAAGGCCCTGTGGGAGAGTGGGAGGATGAGAGAGAGAGAGAGGGGAGAGAGAGAGAGAGAGAGAGAGAGAGAGAGAGAGAGAGAGAGAGAGAGAAAGTGATAGAGAAAGATAGAAGAATGAAAGAAAGAAATAGAGAGATAGAGAGGGAGAAAAAAGGAGAGAGAGACAGAAAGAGGGGGAGAAACCAAGAGGGAGAGGAAAAGGAAAGAAGGAAAGAGAGAAAGGAAGATAAAGAGAGATAGAAAGAAAGCTAAAGACAGGGAGAGAACAAGAAATAATAAGAAGGAGAGAATGAAAGAGGGAGGAGACAAATAAATAGAAAAATAAAAAAGAAAGAAAGAAAGGGGGCAGGGTAAGAGCTGAAAGAGAGAGAAGAGAGAGAAAGAAAGAGAACAAGAGCGTCAGATACAGAGAGAGAGTGAGAGAGAGTCAGACACACAGAGAGAGAGAGAGAGAGAAAGAGAGAGGGAGAGAGAGTCAGACACAAAGACAGAGAGAGAGAGAGAGAGAGAGAGAGGGAGAGGGAGAGGGGTGAGTGCTGCCAGTCCTCTACCAAACTGCTGCACTGTAAGAATGTTGAGTAGAGTGGCTGTCTGGACATTGCACTGTCAGCATTTCTCTGTATATTGCTATAAATCACCCAATATCTCAAACGGCCTGCGGTCCAGAGCGCCGAGCCTCTGCTGCAGGACAGGGAGCCAAAACGGCTCTGGTGGGATACTGGTTCCCCCACCAAATGCACGAGTAATCCCACTCGGCTCTGGTGCGCTCCATCATCGTTTCTGAGCCGGGCAGCGGCCGTGTGTGTAAACAGAGCGGAGTGAGTCGTCTGCTCTGGCTTATCTCTCTCCGCGCCTGCATTTTTGATGCTCAGAAGTCCTCACCTCCTGCATAATTCATCCCAACACTTGCAAATAAACCCAGACGGGGAAAGAGAAAATTGAATCGCCAGCCTGGGCACCAGAAGCATATCAGCGGCAGACAAAGTCATAATTTGGCTCAAACACTCAGATCATCCTGTTACAGAGAGAAGAGTGTGCAGAACTGTGTTGAGACAAAGTTGATGACATCAATAATTCAAAATTGGCGATGCACTGTTTACTCCAAAAAAGCCCCTCAATATTGGTTATATGATACAAGTGAAGATTTTGACAACTTGCAATGCTCTAAAGGAAGTGTAGGGGGCAGTATGGCTTCCAGTTTGTTGTTGCCCTACTACTGCTTTTACATGTTTGTAAGGTGGTCGCAAAGAAGTACAATTGTGAAGTTTTTCTGGTCAGGAATGTTTGCTAGTTTTCCTTAGTGTAAAGTACACAATGTAAATGAGAAAATGTTTATAGCCATAAAAAGCAAGCTGCACTTAGAATAATTAAAAATGATGAGTGCCACTTTATATGTCCCTGATTACTGTGTATTTATGCCTTAACAATCCACACAACAACTACTGATGGTGTGTTTACTGTTACTGCTGGATTATAGTAGTTCATTTTACATAAAAACAAAGTTTCTACTGTAATTACAGTGTAATTTAGATTATTCCAAGGATATTTAATTACACATGCTTATCAACTTCCGTTTTTATTTATGAAATTGCTAAAGTTGCACTACTGGAATCCAACTGTAAGGTTTAATATAAAGTGAAACCCAATTGTCTACCATTGACCATCGAAACTGTCTTTTCCGCCACAATCAAAATTCTTCATATGCAACTTTTGAGCCATGAACTCAAATTTATGCTACTTCCAATAGACCACAGAAACAAGATATAAAGGAAGGAATCGCTCATAACACAGACGGAGCTTTGATTGACAGCAGTGGTAAAAAGGAGTAATACCAAATGATTAGTTGATTCAGTTAGATGTGTTAATTCATTACAAAATAATCGTTAGTCCAGGTCTTGAGTCATACTGGCTTGGGACGGGCTCCGGCACTCACCGGATTTCATTGGGCGTCTCCTCCTCTTCATACTTCTTCTTCTCCTTCTTGCGGAACACCAGCCAGACGATAAGGATGATGAGCAGGACTCCAAAGGACACGCCCACCACAGCACCAGCCATCACACCCATCCCCCGCACGTCTGAGAGGTGGGAGGAGCAAGGTTACACTAGCACAGTCTCTTATAGCCACTAGAATATCCACATATTTTGCACTGAAGTGAATGAGTTACACAGTGATCCCAAATAAACTTGCTTATGTGGTTTATGACACACTGTTAGGTATAAAAATGGACTAAAGTATAGAAAAGAAATGTGGTTATCCAACACAGTTTGAATCAAATTACAAAACAAAAAGTTTTTGTTCTGAAATCTTATCGGCTGAGCCACAAAAAATGACTCAGTATTCACACAACAATGGCCGACGTAAAACAGCTGAATTATTGATGAGTTAATGCACCAAAAACACTAAGCTGTAAACTGTTCTGCTGCTCACATAGACCACGGAGTGGACTGACAGTTGAAGTAAGCGATTTTGTTTAAACTGAGGGTCTAGCTGCTTATTTTCTTAACAGCTAGGCTAAAGGACAGCAGGCTTAAACACAGCTAACATGCTAAACCTCTACCAGAATTTCTGACACGCTGTAAATGTCCATAGTTGTTGTCAGACCTGCCTTAAGAAGTACGAAACCCAACAAGAAAATGTGTCTTGGTGTTTACTGTGATTATTATTCATTATGGCTTTAACTGTTGATTGAAAAATGAGTGTACTTTATATTCATAATTTATTTAAAGGAAATAGGCCACCCAAGGTTGAGTGTTACAGTTATTTTACAACATATATAGTAATGTTTGCTCTATTTAATGTTATAAATCTATAAAACTAACCTTCAGGCACCAAACATGTCTTGACTGATGAACCACTTTAGCAGCAAAGTAGAAATTGTGTAAGTTCAATTTACCATCTAACTATACCTTTAATATGCATGGCAGTCATGCAACGCATCCTCCAATCACAAGGCATGTGTGTTTAAAGCCATTCAGAGAGAGAGGTACAGTATATTGAGGGAAGAAGCAGTAATTTATGCTCAAATATCCGAACGAGCCCCCGTGCACTGCATTGCAGATACTGTACCTAAAGCAATACATCTCCCAGTACCAGGAGAATACTTCAGCAAACACAACAAGCCATTGATCAAGCCACCGTTAGCACAGTTTTCTTGGAGCCAAGCGCCGTATTTCTCCGCATTCTCATTCTCAATCACCCAATTAATGTTTTCTCATTAATTCCATCTCCCCTCGCGTGATTATGCAGAGAAAACCTTGGATTCCACTGGTGGATACATTTATACAAAACAAAAATAACAAAAACCACAAACATTAATTTTTTATTTGGGTTTTAAAAGCATGCTGATGAATCATCCTGCTTACACACACACACGCACACACACATGCGCACGCACACATGCACACACACGCACACACAAGGACACACGCACACACACACACGCACACACACATACACACACACACACAAACACGTTCCCAAAAGGACAAGCATATCACAAACATCTTCAAACCAAAGCCTTGCTCCTCATGCTGCAATCTTGGCCTTCTTTTGTTTAGCCATAATGAGGAGGTGCATTAGAGCGGGCGAACTGAAGATGCAAGAGAAGTTTTTAATGTGTTTTTTTGTTGTTGTGTGCAATCAGCAAAACCAGTTTCAGAGTGTTATAATAAAACCCCTTTCAGTTCTCTGTCTACAGAAGGCATTTGTGCATGAGAATGTTCAAGGTCAAGTTTGTATTTTTGTCTTCTCATGTGTCTCCTTCCAGTTCTAAGTACTTTCATTCACTCCTGTATTAATAAAGACCTGATCGATATATATTTCCAGACGCAGGCTGTGCATTGGGACAAGGGATGCACGATTAAAATGGGATTCATATCAGTATTGGCAAATAAATTATTATCAATACCAATGTATTTAGAGTTGATCGATAGTTGATAGCTTATTTATTGTCCTCCAGAAGACCAGAATTTTTAGGTAGATCTAAAACACCTGCATTTTATCCATGTTTATTCACTACTTATAAATATTATATTTTTATTGAAATTCTAATGAAGGTAGACCCACTTTCAACATTTTATTTATGTTTATGTCATTGTAGGCCTTATCCATTTATCCATCCACCTCTATCACTGCCCGTTCTGTTTCTTGCTCTCCTGTCACGCCCCGTCTTTGTTCATGTGTACATGTGTGTTCTTGTTATTTCGATTCTGGGTCATGATCGCGCTCCATGTGCTTTGTTTTGGTCTCTTGCTCCACCCTTGTCCTACCCTCTGTTGAGTGTGTTCACCTGTCTGTTTGTAACCCTACAACATCACAGTTGTTCCCAGTTTACCCTTGTGTACTTATACCCCTACAACATGTCTGTTGTTTCATGCTTTGGATTTGATATTAGTTTGTGTAGTGTAGTGGTGTTTTATGTTTATAAATAAACTCTTGCTTTTGCATTTGCATCCCCCCTACGCCTTCCATTACCCACTCTACATTACATAGACTAGCCAAATACTGCTAAGCTACTCCTAACCCAACCCTCACCTTAACTCTATGCAACCAAGTATCTCACCAGTGTCTGATGTAATATGCAATTTGTGTAAATGTACTTAAATGACATATTTTGCTTTTTATGATGTCACAAAAACCACTGAATTTATATATATATATATATATACACAGGGTAGCCAATCACAGGAGTGGTCATTCACATATATCACTCCTAAAGGCACTGTAATAAAGACAGCCTCTTAAATTCTAAGGGACAGAGACAGGTTTGAAAATGGTCATGTAAAAATGAATTATGACTGTTTATGGTGCATAAAACCATGAAGGCATTTAGAGTGGACCTAAAGGGAAAAGCAAATATGGGATATAGGACCTTTAACCTTAACCTAAATCTTGGTTGAATAAAATCTGCAATTTTGTGTACAATTGATGCCTAGCCAAATTTTCCAGCAACATAAAAATGTTTATGTTGATATTCATCCTGAAGACATTTGGCACACAAGAGCTAAATACATGGGCAAACACACACACACACACACACACACACACTTACAGTGGATTTTGACCTCCACAGTGCAGCTCTCCTCCCCCACATCGTTGCTGGCTGTGCATTTGTAGACTCCTGCACTTTCTCTGGTTAAATTCCTCAGCGTCACGATTTCTGGATTCTTCAGATCTAAATAGCAACACAATAAACATTTACTCACCAAACAGAAGCATTTCCTGATAGAACATCTGCTGAGTAGTGATGTTATTTTGTAATAAATTTTAGTCAAATCTAATTGAAACAAGTACACAACTTCTGTCACAAATCTGTTGATTTAAAACTTTCAGTCCACGTCACATGTGTTTGCAGAAGAGGAGAAATACCAGGAGAGGCCAGGAGAGATATGCTAATCAGTCACAGCATTAAAACCACTGACAGGTGAAGTGAATAACATTGATGATACACTATATGGACAAAAGTATTGGGACACACCTCCTAATTATTAAATTCGGGTGGCCAGTGAAGGGCAATCTTAATGCTTTAACAGACCAAGACATTTTGGACAACACCATGCTTCCAACTTTATGGACCCAGTTTGGGGAAGAACCTTTTCTATTCCAGCATGACTGTGCCCCAGTGCACAAA
>JBBPCZ010000037.1:16460826-16473353 GCA_037974445.1 Brycinus macrolepidotus | reverse complement strand
GATTAATCAAGATTAATTAATTACAAAGCCTCTAATTAATTAGATTAATTTTTTTAATCGAGTCCCACCCCTAATAGAAACATATTGTTGCTGTCTTACGAAAATGCTTCACTTTATAGTATATGTTTAGTATATTTTTTACACCATTGGTAAAACAAAACTGCACTTCACGCTGTGTGAACATTTCATAATGAATGGACCAATAGAAATGATGGAAAATAAACTTCCACATTAATGTAATCATTTCTTAAGTCATTTTCTAATGATCCCAATGAAACATACATGGCACATATCTACCACGGATTCCGACATGGTATGAACACAAGAGTGTGTGTGTGTGTGTGTGTGTGTGTGTGTGTGTTTGCAGCTATGGGGGAGGCTTGAATATATGTTAGCTCTGAATAGCCCAGGCACATGGTCTTCTTAAGTACATTTAAATCACACGCATGCACCAGTGTGACCGCCGCGTGTGAAATACGGCCCACATTTACACCTTAAAAGCTTCACACCGCAAGGAAATGACATTGAGCTCTTGCGGTCATTCAGTGGCAGACAATGCGTTCCTGCATGACCAGTCCACTTCATACCTCCACCGCTCTGACAGGCCCATCACACAGTGGGGAAAAAATAGAAGACTGATGCAGCTTTACGGTGAGTTTCGGGACCTGCGGCTGTGGTGTTATGGCAGCAGAACTGAGGTTCATGCTCTTTCTCTCAAACTGAAAAAAAAAAAAAAAAACTCATCATCGGTGCCAGGATAGAGTCTTAAAGCACATCGTATTTGATTCTGTTACACACTCCAGGCATGCCAAATATAGGATTAACTGCTAGGAGAAAAAAAAAATTAAAGAATTCTGACTCGGAACGGCAGCAGAGGAAGTTACAAAGCAATCAAAGAGAAACTGGGGGTTCCATTCATTTTGTGGCCTTATAACCCAGAGAAGTGGAGAGTTATTTCACTTTTGCTATAATATTCAAATGTAATCAAGGACAGTATTTATTAACATGGGAAGTTTAATTACGTTCAGATTCTACATTCAAGCGTTTCGTCTCATCCTCCTGCACTGCCTTTTTTGTTTCGATGCTGAAAAAATTGCATTTTTTTTCTCTCCTCCAAACAAGGCACATGATAACTTGCCATCATATTCAGATCATAATAAAGTATCCCATCTTCCACTTAGCGTGGGATGGACTAATAGTTTATCCACACTTCTGACAGCATAAAACTCTTTTATCTAAAATATTGGAAATACATTTACATATAGGAGTTTGTCTCAGGAACACATTCAAAGCATTTAACCCCGTTTCACAGCAGCCATAAGATGCGATTTCCACCTGTTTTGAAGGTCCCTCAGTCGAGTTGTGCCATATTCTTTACTTTTTCTCCAGTAACCTTGGAATATATATCAAGGGGATGCGTCTGATTTACAAAACTGGAATTCCACTTAAGGCGAGCAAGTCAATATTATAAAAGGGTTTATATTGTGTTAAAATGCTGTTTTATATTGTCGCTGTGGGGTGCTTCATATAAGAAAAGCTGAGGAACTATTTCACAGCAGGGTGTATTCATAGCCCCCATTTCATTCCTCATTGCTCACTAGCAGCTCAACATAGAGTCACACTTCACACAGAAAGAGTCAGCAGTGTCCTTATTAATCTATTAACAGAGTAACGGGGGGGGGGGATTATTTGATTATACTAATTAAAAATATCAGTTTCCATTCTGCTAGCAGAATGGCTACTAGGAGAGCTGAGGCTGCATATAAACCTTACTAAAATATAATTTAACCCCCAGTACCCGAATGACGTGCCGGCGCGTCAAAAACACAGCACTGCTATGAAACTTGAATACAAAAGTACATCCTTATTTGGAGCTTCTATGTGTTTGGGTCAACAGTGGAGGCTTTGGATGTCACAGGAAGCTTTGTTTCATGATTGGACATTACGTAAATTCAGAAATCTCAAAGAAAAAAAACACGAAATGAATGTTTTTCAGAAATTTAAACTGTCATTTAAAAGCCAAATTGATTAAATACATTTTTATTTCTGATTGTAAAAAAAAAAAAAATGGAAAAAATACATGGTGTGAGAAGCCCAACCAGGTGTGTGTGAGTGTGGTGGTGGGTGGAAGGGGTGTGTGTGAGGGTGGGGTGGGTGGAAGGGGTGTGTGTGAGTGTGGTGGTGGGTAGAAGGGGTGTGTGTAAGTGTGGTGGTGGGTGGAAGGGGTGTGTGTGAGCGTGGTGGTGGGTGGAAGGGGTGTGTGTGAGGGTGGTGGCGGGTAACTGTGAACAAATAAATTCCACCTGGAACAGACTTCACTTACTTGTGACTGTACTACAATTTTTTAAACAATCTTTTTCTACATAATACATTAATAGTAATGCGTGTGTAAACTGAATATTTCCAAAATGTTTAGTATGTATGTTTGTGAATTTTTACAGTAAAAAAGATTTTTGTTCTTTTTGGGTCAGTTGTGTCCAAGACGTTGGTTAAATCATACAAATAATCTTTTTGTCATATTAGTGATGTTGTGCTTAAAAAAATAAGACACTTGTACAGTAGACATTGGTTAAGGCTTTAAATATCAGAAAAGAACCAATAATGCATAAACAGGGAAAAAAAACCTCAGGGCTCTAAGGGTTAACATAATGACCAATATATATGTAATCATGAGTGTCCAAACCTTTATTTTGTGGAAGTAATTTCATGTAAATACACAAGAGTTTCTTATGTTTTGACATTTACCGTTTTAATTTGGCAGGTTTCGCTGTTTGAGAATTCTGAAGTCCAGAGCTTAATTGGCTCTGAGGTTACTTCAAATTGTTCAGGCCTATTGGTCAGTGGTACATGCAGTTGGGGATAGTTTTTTTTTTTTTTTTTTAAATAAATAAGTGGCCTGAACTCAAAAAGTGGAGGGCATTCTGCCCCGGTAGTTTGTAAAGTGGTGGGTCAAATGCCTGCTTACCCTCGTGGTTCCGGCAGCCGTGATGCATTACAAAAATACTCCATATAACCACTGGGAATCCCCCATGGTGATAAAAAAAACCCCCTGACTGCTAGCACTGATGTAGAGGCTGATAAATACAGACGTGATATTCAACTTAAAAACAGCTTGCCCTCAAGTGTCCACCCCAAAGTCCTTTGTAGTTGACTCAATATTCCCACCTTCAAGATCGTTCATCAGAAGGGGCTTCCTCAGTCTTTAACCTGAAAAATCACTATAGAAACCTGTGCATTACTGTAGTAATGGTAGTACAGCGAATGTAGTTATGGGTATATTTTCTGTTTTGGCCGAAACGTCCCCTTCAGTGAGACCTTGACAGACGGAAGCTGTTTTTTAAACTCATCTGCTAGGCAAAAGTGAGGGCAATTACTCGCCTTTTTTCCTGATCAAATATTCCACGAGAGCCCTCGTTTGCATCTGGCCTGCAAGGCTGAGTTTATGAATATTTCCCTCCATTAAAATCAAAGTCTTCGCCCTTCGGCGTCTGCGGCCGTCACTTTGAAGGGAGGACGGGTCCCCTAATCCTCCCTCCTCTCCCCCGTGCTGCGGAGATGACAACCTCCAGCATGGACGCTACCTGATGGGCGTATTCTCTGCGACGGCCTCTGATCAACTGTCTCAGTAACGACAGGAAAAGAAGGATACTCTTAAATCATAAAAAGCTCTCAGAAGACTCAGAACCAACTCATTGACTTTGTCACTTCCTCTTCATTTATCCTTAATGCTCATAGGTCTGTCATGGTGTATATGGCTTAAAAGGCATCATCTCACATACTGTTTTTTAACTTTCACTGATTACTTTTGTCATTAAATTACATTACAGGACCATGAAATTAGTTACATAGTTATAGATTAAATCTTAGAACTCAGAGTAAAATCTAATTAGTAAAATCAGATTTCAACAAATAACAACAAATAAAAACCAGTGTTTGCTCTCCTACACCGTCGTTTGATGCTCTGTTGCTCGCCGCATTTGTTTCTAAGACCTAAAATAAAAGAAATGTGGCCATTTTTGTTCTTTATATGTGTCTCTAAAAACCCAGTAGCGGTTATTATTATTATTTGTTTTTTAAATTACAATAACTTTGGCTCTATATGACATAGGAACACCAAACAAAGCTCAGCATGACGTCTGACACCTCGAGCACCAACACAAACCGGGGGAACTTCCATATAAAGAGCCGTATGATGACAATTTACCATTTGATGTGCTACCGGCACAGATCCGTGCTGCTCGCATTATTTAATGTAAATCAGAGGTAGAGCAGGCCTGCGATGGACTGACAAGAGTGTTTCTCTGCCTTTCGCCCTATGACTGCTCCTCCACCCCGTCGACCCTGGTTAAAGATGAGTGGCGCGGCTCATGAATGAATGAATGAATGAATAGGTAGAGCAAAGCAGCAATAACTCTAGACTTAGATTCAGTCCTCTGAAAGAGTTCAAGACCACTTGACCAGATCATTTAATATCCACTTACGAGAGAGTTTGAGGCCCATTGCTTCTCCTTCTTTGTCCAGTAATGCCTCCAGCACTTGATAAATGCTTAAAGTGGACTGCGTCTGAACTCTAGGTGGTAGAACCCATCATTTGTCCTCAGTAGAGGCTCAAACGTGTCAATATCACTCTCGGCTAGGTGGCAAATGCTGAGGACCACAGAACTGTGGGAACAATATGATCTACAGTATCACACAAATTGCAAACCCTTGTGATTTAAACTCATTTCAGGAAGGCAGCCTGTCTCCATAAAGACAGACAAGAACATGCTGAGTGCTGGAACTGTGTGAAATGACCTCTGAATGGAACAGTTTCTCAAAAAACTGAATTGACAATTTTTTTCTTATCCAAAATGTGGTCGATCAGCCCAGACATGTCTCCCGCAGTGAATTTGAAGTTAGGAGGCTAATATAACTAATAAATAATGGAATGCTCTAACTTCTCACAAGTTAAAACTGTATAAGCTGTCTGCTTAACCCCTCAGAATCTTTGGCTTGTAAGTTTAATGCTTATTATTCAGTAGCGACATGGATTACAGTTCAAAATCGAGTTACTAATAAGTTAAAGCAGTTCCTGGCCATTTAAGTGCATAAATGACCATGCACTTGCCTGAAATCTCAAATAAACTTGGTTATGTGGTTACTAATACTGTATGACCCACTGTTATCTATAAACACGGACAAGGGAAACAGCAAAAACAGCAATAGAAGCCATGAATGTTGTCCATTGTACTGTCCATATTTTATAGATCACAGTATACGATACAGTTTTAGAAACCACATAAGCAAGTCTGATCACTTGGAACCTCTGTGTAGTCGTTCAGTTTGTGCAATGCTACTTTACTTTCATGTTGAAGCCAAAAAACGAATGTGACCAACAAGTAATAGAAGTAAAGAAGAAAACTTTGGATATCAAACATGTCTTGACTAATCAAAATTTGGATTTTTGGCTGAACTATTCTTTTCACATCGATTGACCTGTATGAGTGCTGACCTAAGCACTTGCAGCTGTGTTGTGCTCTTTAATTGCTGGCTGAATGCACAACTCCCATCACCACCACTCATGGACCTTGTCCAAAGAGAAATAGCCCTGCATTACTGAACGAGTGGAACTCCACCACCACCGCAAGCCTGTCCCATAGGTCTGGCACACGCTTTGGAGGGGGACCCATCCAACTGCAGGACTCTGAATGGCACAGCCCAGATCCCATCACTGGCTTTGGATCTCAGCTACCCCCCAAGAGTCAACGCACACCCTGCAGCATGTGCACACACATACAAACATACATGTACACTCGCGCTGTGTGCTTGCCTTGGTTTTATCTTTTTTAATGAGATAGAGAATCTTGCAGAGGGAATGGCTGCAGTCCCCTTAGAGCAAAGCCCAGTGGAGCTCCAGTCTTGCACACAAATCCGGCTCTGTGCCAGAAAAACAACTGAGTGGTGCAACACTGACCCAAACAGCATGCAATATCACACACCATCTCCAAGGTCTGCTCAAGAAGAAGCTTGGAAATGATCTGTGCAAACATGTACCCCAACTTGCCGGATCAATAGATTTGTACGGTATTCCTCCACTAATGAACCTGGAAGCTTCTGCAGCATTTCAGTGAGGTATGAAAAGGAAAGATTCATCACAGAAGGTTTTGCACCGATGGCCAACACACCTTCAAAACCCGTTCTGAACCTGCCAAAGGATCAAAGCAGGAACGAGAAGCTGATCTCCTTAAGGTAACGGATCACACCGCTTCAAACCAGCACCTTCCATTTCAGGTCAATAAAATGCATCACCGCAAGACAACATCCACCTCACAACTCTCTTTGTCAGTTTCGAAAATCAAAAGTGAGGATTAGTCAAACGTGCAGTCGAACACCACAAAGTTTGTAATATCGCACACCTCGACCATTTAAAAAGACAGAATTCCGATAAAATTTATCCCTGGGAGTTTTTCCAATCCCCACTATTGCAGGCAACACAAACACTTCGCAGTCAATAACAATGCTCTTTCCCCTCTCTGGTGAAATCAATGGTGAAACATTTCTATCAATTGCTGGCATAAACATTAACACGGCACATAAAAAAGAGAACTGAATCCATGCAGGCCCTTCAGCCCCACAGCCTTGCTCTGTTTGTCTTGCGCCACTTCGGCCCTCAGGCCCGTACTTCAGCATTGACCCGTGCAAATCAATACGTAATACACTTTTTCTACGGCCAAGTCCATTTTGCTGCAATTTGCAACTTTTATGCCCATTAGGTGGAAAATATAGCTGACTAGAGTGGAGAGCGGAAGAGGCAAAATGCATCTTTGTCTTCCAGAAGCTGATGCTGACTGCTCCACAATACGGCTTGGCTCATGCAAAACCTAAATTGCTGTATCGCTCATGGCCTTGTTTGGTTTCCTTTCATTAAACGTAATTGAATAGCCTGAAGGTTAGACAACATGCCCCCCCTCTGCTTTTTTTTACTACTCGTGCGTTTGAAAAGGTAATAAAAATATGCATTAATGCCAAAAGACGGCGGTGCGTAAAACATGACTAATTGGAAGAGCAGCCTCAAAGTCTACGCTGGTTTCAGCTATAAACTCTAAACGGTACATGTCATTAAAAACTGCGGTTTGGACTCTCCTGCAGAACCAGGTTCTAGCGCACATCTTGCAATGAACAAATGAGGGGACATCGTTGAATAGCTGAGTGCAAGCTTACCACTTCAGTGACAAAAGTAATTTGTCATGTGCTTTTCACTGGCGGACAGCGAGTCTAGCGCCAGGGTCTTGGGGTTGGAGGAGGGTCTGAAGTGTGGAAACAACTGGATGTTAGGCATTCCATATGGTAATTCAAAACAGACATTCACTAGTCTTACTCTGCGGGTGGAGACAGCATACAGAAAAGTTCTGCTATTGTAACAGAAATATGCTGTTTGTCAAATTTCCTTGAAAAATAAATGATGATCAAAGAGTCACAAGAATAAGAATATGAAGACCAAAGGGTAGTTTTGGTTTGATGTTCACCTTTAGGTTTTTGACCAATTCTCTTGAACTATTTTGTGGTACATGGAACTCAAATACTGTATTCAGTCTGTTACTATTGTTAATTTGCACTGTATGTTGTCTGTCTTGTCTTGTCTAATTGTATTGTTGCGCTTGTGTCCTGTCTGCACTTGTGATGTTGCTCTGTTCTGTTCTGCTCTGTGTCGCACCATAGTCCTGGAGGCACATTATCTCATTTCACTGTATACTGTGTGTATGGGTGAAATGACATTAAAACCTACTTGACTTGACTTGACTTGACTTATCAACAGAATTAGCATTAGGATTAGGATTAGATTTTGGTTAAGATTTAGACCTAAAGTTAAAGGGATGCCCTGGCAAAAATAAAAAAAACGTACCCAGTACTAGGAATCTGTTGTAAACATGTCCACCATCACCCTAGAGCAGTGCCACAATAATCTCATGAGCAATATTTTCTAGTTTAAAGACTAGAAGACCCCCCTTCTTATGCTGGTGGATGACCTTTTGGAAAAAGTGCATTGGGGGCATTTTTGGGGGTGAGACTTTTCCATTAACTGGTGAACACAGAAGGTAGGCTGATAGCTATCCTAACATCTAGTGAGCCAAATAATCTTATTTCAATGTTACGACAATAATAACTGTCCCCAAATCATCATTACAGGAGAAGAGGATCAACACAAGTGACAGGAATGACTAGTCAGACGAGGACAACAAGCCAAAAGCTAGTTAGACAATTAACTTCCTGGCTATCTAGATACTTTACCGCTCTGATTGAAAGTGTAAAAAACTCTGGCATCCTGTTTGTTCTGTAAAAGACTAGCGGTCTGAATTTGGTGACACTGCCAGGATTCCCAATGATAATATGATGTATTTGGGTAATACATGCTGGGTAATGTAGTGAGAGGACACTAATGAACAAAAACGTGAAGACAATTTCTGTCCAATGGATGAGGCCGATAAAAAAGGTCAATAAGCATGGAAAATAACATCTTAAGCTCTAATTTTAAGTCAGAATTCAACGTTAAGATTAAGATAGGTGTGATAGAGATAAGGTGCATCACATTTAATAGATGATGTAGTTCAGTGTAAGTTCAAATCAAGAAACACATCAGCAAAGCATTTACAGTGGATCAAAAGTGGGCCATGAAAGTGAACAGCAAACAGCAAAACCAGTAAGATACACTGACCTTCCTTTTACATAAAGGAACTTAACTACATTCTACATAAACCTCCTGAGCAATTTAGTAAAGCTCAATGATGTAAGACACTGTAAATTCTGAAATGTTCCGTTTATGCCCAGCCGTTTTTATTTTATTTTATTGCATTTCTAGGCCAGGCGGGGTGGGAATTGGGGGTAGGGCCGTTCTTGCGAGGGGTATTAGGGCTCACAGTATCCAATCATGGAAAAAACATTGGATGCTTTCTGCTGTAACAGTTAACAATTCACATTTACCAGTTTATATTTGCCCAAACAGGGGCCCTTGGAGAGCACAGAGCAAAAAGTATTGAGAGACAGGGGCCTTCAGTGGCAGATGGTGCATACCCTTCAAACCTGCTCCTCTTTTAGCATCAGCAGACTTTTCCAGGTCCTCATGGTTGAGATAAACACAGAGCACTGCATGTTTTTGCATGGACAGGTCATGTTCTTTGCGAGGACATGCCGAAGGAAATTAACTGCCTAAGAGAACTGGAAGGTGAAGGAAAATTGAAACCAGATACCAAACACTAGGATACTACAATACCTCTACATCGATTCCATGGACTTTTAACTCAATACAAGGTCGAGCAGCTGCCTGGACATTCATCCTAGTAATCACATCACCATAGTGATTTTCTTGCCTGGGTCCTCACTACACCATTCCCTAGGTGAAGATGATAAGATAGTCCAGGTTCAAAACTTATGTCCTTTTAGACCAGCACTTTGGTCTGTAAGTACATGTGTGCAGGTATTTTCAGAATCAGAATCAGACTCAGAAAACTTTACTGATCCTGGAGGAAACTGTATAAATGTTGCCCATGATAGACGTTAGTCATTAGTTTATGTCAAATTATATATTTGGTTTTAATCTAAGTAACTAAAGTTTGGGAGGAGGACCATGAAGCTCCTTCCTTTCCACTTATATCTTCAGCTTTCCTGAAATGAAGGTTTTACAACCCCCTTTGAAATCTCCAGTCCCTCAGTGGTCAGAAGGTCAAGGCCTGGGTTTATGGAAAGAAGAGAGGCCAAAAGGGGACTAAAAGGAGAGGCCTCAGGACAGTGTGCAAAGCTGGGAGCCCCCACCTCCTCCCTGTTCCTCACGCCATATCTCTCCACATCAAGGAGGGGAACAGCTTTCTAGCGCAGAACAGAACCTGACTAGAACTTATACCCAAGTTCTCAGAGCTCTCCTTAAGAACTTCTCATACTACAAACACGTTAGCCGTGATTTGCGATGACTAATACTGGGCAAATACTAATAGTTCATAGACTTAAAGAGAATATGAAAGACACAAACAAGCAAAGAAACACTGCTAGCTGAAAAACAGGCCACTGATTTGAAACTCCAACACCGCCCTGCTTTCGGAGATTCCCATGAGTGAGCTGCCTTTTGTTTCGAGACTCAGCGGCAGACGCCTGGACCTCAAGACGGCTGGAACGGAGCCTAGTAAGGCCATGACAGCATCCCCATGACCCCTGCTATCAAGGCCGGCCAGGCAGCTGATTTTTTCCTCCTGCTCCACCATGGCGAGAGTGAGGCGAGGGGCAGATTGGAAGCAGATGAATGAGGCTGTCCCGTTAAGCCCTCACTGAGCTAGCGCTGCGGCTCCTACAGCTAGATTAAAACAATGTGGGGAGAAAACGGAGCCAAAAGCCTCTCCTCCCACCAGGGCGGGAGCCACAATAAAGGCCTCCAGTGCCTGAAGGAGTACCTTTTTACCTTCAGCTCAGAACAACAGTGCCGAGAATATTCCCACACGTTTCTCCTGCATCAGCTTTGCTTAGCTAAATGCACCATTAACCCCTCAAAGCCTGAGGGCTCACATGTAGGTCCATGCAGGGCTTAATGTGTGCTGGAACCAGCACCGCATCTGACACCTCCATAACTGGCAACTGTTTTCACACATCCTGCAATGAAATGTTTCACAAAGAAGTAAAATAATTACATTTTCTACAAACGACTCACTAAGACCCTCGTTAACAGCCTCATTAATGCTAGGCCTTGATCTAGAATTTCTAAAATAATAAGCAGAATATTTTCTTCTTAAAAAATAAGGATTATATCACACCACCCCCACAGTCCCCCACTGTTAAGGTCATGGTCCACTGAAGAAGACTTACTTTCTGTGATATCTTTAACTATGCTTTTATATACTATTTTATTCTATTCTATTCTATTCTATTCTATTCTAGTCTATTATACAGTTCCATGACGTTTTCTTACAGTAACAATGACTGTTTACAATTGCTGTTTATTTGCTGAATATATTGGAAAATAAAAAAATAAAACTGTCCTGTGCAAAAAATTATCGACGTGTAATTTTTTCCAAATAAGTTAATGTGGCACTAAAATGTGCCATCAGTGTAGTCTTCAGTGTAGAAGACGTGTACTTATAAAATCAACAATACATGTAATTTGATAAGAGACCTTCAAAGTTTTGCCCACAAATGTATATTGTATGTATATTACATATATTTTCTTAGTTTAACTCATCTGAACCACTCTGGAAAAGTATATTTCCTCTGCCGTACTATTAATGCTCCATTGCTTTAACAGTAAAAAGGAATAAAGCATTCCAAGTCCATTTTGTTTAATATTAATTAGCTGTTTAATGTTAAATTAGTTCTCTATAGTTCACTATTAGTTCTTTTTTCTAGTATGGTGATAATTGCCTTTGAGGCTTTGTCATCGGGTTGCTTGTCAGTCAACCCTGTTCACCAGTTCAGCAATATCGGGAAACCTACCACTGATGCATCTTGTTCAATACACATATTCTACACATTCACTGACCTCCCCATATCAACCCACTCAATCCGTCACCACTTAAGGTTCTGGAACCCCATCATCTGCAAATGACTTTTTGCACACCTCAGCCCCTTTACCCTTATAAATACAGGACTTCATGCAAGTTCATGAACATCAGGCTTACAATTCAAGGCTTAAGCCCACCAAAGACCCCCGGCTAACTGAAAGCATAGCTGCTGTGGGCTATTGTTTTTGAGCCATGAATATAATGAGCTTTCTGGAAGTGTCACTCAAGAGAACAGGAGGGTGATTTTGATGGCCGTGATGCTGCCGCATTGCCCGTCCTGTGATGAAAACGCATATAGCTTCTGCTTTCATCTCATTTTTGGCTCAGGAGTGGCAGTTGAGCACTCAAGGCATTATGCAGCTTCAAATGTAATCAATGCGCAACCCCTTTTAGCTCGGAGAGCCCTTGAGTCCTAAATAAATGGATTTTCTTCTCGCACCAGGGTGTAAAATCTCATTTCTGCTCAGGCATGTTGAGTGTTTTGGCCACTATCTGTTCCTCTGAACTAAACGGAGGAGTGTGCACAAAGAGACAGCAGGCAGGGAGAGCACCAGACTGCTTCTAGAGGTGATGACTTAAGGTGCTGTCTCGCATTTGTTCGATGTGGATATTTTGTTTCTAACAGGATAATGAAGACACCTTTTTTTTTTTTTAAATGGTGGTTGCCAAAATTGAATGATTAACCCTAACTGCTACTAATACACTAACTAGAGTTATAAAGATAGATAATATAGATAAACTAGATTATACTAAGTCATGGAGTGTATTTATGATATATACAGTCTATATCCATATATATATATATATATATATATACATACAGCACTTGAACCACCTCTCAGTTCTTTACATTTTGCTTTGAATCACCTTGTCTGTGCAAAAATACTATTTTCTGTCTGTCAAACTGTCTTATCTTTGGCATACTGAGCAGATTAAATGAAACAAATGTGAACAAATGTTTTACTGTGACAGACTGCAAAGTGCCTAAAGATACAAGGAGCCTAGATAAAG
>JBBPCZ010000037.1:16445835-16459892 GCA_037974445.1 Brycinus macrolepidotus | reverse complement strand
TGAATGGGTTAAATGCAGAGGAAGAACTTCATGCTGTTCACACTGTGTGCTGTGGTGTGTTCACGTATGACCGAATGGTCACTATCACTTATGTTCTCCAGCTGCAAAATAAAGAACCAAAATTTGGACTCCAACCATCTCTTGGCTGTTTGTCTACATGTGGGGTAAGAGGAAAAAAAGTGTACATTTTGTGGCTGAACTATTCCCTTAGATAAAGTGCTTCTAATCAATTTAGCTAATTTAAATGTTAGTATTTTTCAAATGTTGGATCTATCAGCATTGGTGTTTCACTACTGGTTCAGTGTAATAATACCTTAATATTATTCATTTAACAGAAGTCAAAAAATAGGTTGAATCCTCATAATAATATTGTAATATATGATACCTATATAAATGTTCGATACATTGCCTACAGATATTATAGTTTTGCAGCCATTTTAGCTGGACATTGTAAAAACAAAACAGGGACTGGTCTACACACCTAGAATAAGAAGAGAAGAGAAGCACAGAAGAATTCCACCGCCCAGCTGTGCACGTGTGCTATTTAACGGCCGGGCTTTTTATAAGCGTGTTCAGGGTTTTTGTGTTTATTTGAGCCGATATGTCACTCCGACACACAGCTGGCCTCTGACCTTGTCCGAGACCCATGAAATTCAGGCTTCGTACTGGAAGATTTGCCGCCCACGTCATGTGGATGCCTCAAAGAATACGAGGCACTCGGGCAGGGAGAGGGCTCTGCAGACAGGCCTGAGCCTCCCGTCCTGGGAGGAGGAGGGTGTATAAATCGTGTCAGAGCTGCTGGAAGGGGCTGTAATGAACTCGAGAGCGTCAGTACGGACCACCTGCTGGTTCATTTCTGACCACCACTGCTGCGTGAAGATGATTTGGCCATTTGTGGTAATTGAATCGAGGGAGAAATGCTGTCACGGTTCTGGCATTAGGCTGACCATTACAGAACTTGCATCACACTCCTCAGCTCCTCCGCCTTCAGACTGAGGAACCGACTGTAGCTGCAAGATATAGAGTAAATCCCAGCACTGCGATTTTATTTCTACCGTATGGCTATTATCTATAAAAAAAAAAGGAAGTATATTGGATAAAATTAATGTGTGAAGTCAGAAACTACAAGAATTAAAGGGCCATTATAGTTTATGCTATTCATTCTGTTATGTTGTGCTATTCACTGCAGTATTTTGTAGCCCAAACTCAGCCTCCTCGTTTTGACAGAATTCACTATTTCATATAATTCTTGTGTCAATAAATTGTTCTATCACTACAATACCCAGCACAGATCACACAAATACATCACATATCCATTGGGAATCACTGTGGTGTCAGCCACTCCTGACTGCTACCCTAGCCAATGAGCTATTACAAACAAACAAGGTAGAATTAGTGCAATTCTTACCTCAGTTATCAAACAAAACAATAAAGAAAGCGGTTATTCTATTTTTGTTCAAATACCTGGAACTATTTACCCTTTCAAAATTTCCTCCAGCCCTCAATATACATCAGAAACAGGTTTTTCTAGCCTTCAAAATGGAAAATCACTTTTTCTTTTAGTAAAAAACACTTTAAGGATGGTACATGACCCCAGAGAGAGAAAGCAATCATACGTAGCGATGGTCATCTGCATTTTATTATTCAGTGAGTTTGTGAAGAGTTAGCAAACAAGATACATTCACTAAATTATGCTGAACACTTTATTCTGTTACATCTGTACAAGTATAGTGTAAAATCAGGCCAAGTTTGATGTTTAATGGTTCTTTTCTGCTTCATTTCATTCATGCTATCCGCCGTGTGGAGTGGCACTCCTTGTTCAGTCTTCAGATGGCTTTCATAGTTGTCTTTCTTTGGAACAGATAAGAAACTTTGAGCAGAAAACTCAAAACTTTGATTACTTCACTACTTCAGTTTTGGTCAAGCATACAAGCTTCCATTTCTAGCTACATTAGCCTCGTAGCTCCAGTGCAACACTAAAGAAGCAAATCTCACACAACAAACATGTCTTAGCTGTCTACCAGTGGGGGAAAGGGGGTGAAATGTGTAAAGTTGAACTATTTTTTCTTAAAAGTCGCTCCAGATGATGTAAGAAAGTGCCACTGTTGCGTGAGGCACCAAGAGAGAGTTTTAACTGAAGGGACCCTGAGTTGAAGTTTGGCTTGTTTCTGTCTCAAGAGTAAATGAGCGTATCCACCTACGCTGCGGGACCAGGCGTCAGAACGTCAGTGGATTTTACAAGAAATTAATCTGACTGCCGCCTTGTCTCCAAGCTTGAATGTCAATGCGTTTTAATAGCGCAGAGTAAATGGCAGTGTAATTTGTGACTGACAACAGTAGAGTCCACCAAGGCGGAACAGGCTTCCGAACTTTTCCTGACACATCGAGTTAGACAGGCTAAGGCAGCCTCTTGTAGCAGCTTGTTTGGGTTCACTTGTGGTGGTTCAGCACTGGGAGCCAATTGTGGCGGCTGCATGATGCATGTAGGGTATGGAGTTATTTTCTGACAGCAAGCACTAACTGGGTTGCAGACAGTGGCATGTCAGACAAATAAGGTAGCTGATAAAAATAGGAAATGTGAAGAAATAGGGGAAATGTGAAAAAAAAAGTTTGGAGGCAAGTAAAAATACTGGAAAAAAAACACAATCTTAAAAATAAAGGTTCGTAAATGGTTCTGGGTTCTGGGAAAGTTTCTCCCCACTCACAGATCTCATTCTTTTAAGAAGCATCCACTGAAAGGAAAGAAGAGTTTTTTCTATGCCTTCAAAGAACACTTTTTGGAGGCTTTTTTAAAGGAATATTCCACTGATTTGAGCATAATTACAATGGTTACTACATAAACAAATTCATTCAGAATGGTTTGATGTGAAATGGTTCCTCCTAGAGTCAGTATTGTTCACAGTGGTGGTGAATGGAACCAGATGTCCACTTCTAAAAGCTTTTTCACGGGTATTTACTTGAAATGGATATGAATACGCTGCTTGATGCCTCAGGCATTATCATAGTTCTGAGAATGTTTTAGCCTAAAGCATATTTATGAAACCCTTTCATTTTGGGAGAGTACATGTAGGGTGTTATAAAGCAAAATAGTTCCCAAAGAAAACTTGTTTTTACAGATTCGTCTTTATTTTACCATCAACCTTATATATAAAAAACTAACAGTAAATAGTATGGTAAAATGGATATATGTGTGTTGTAGATGTGACTCCTGGTTCCATTCACCACCACCAGAAGGGAATCTGAATCTGTTTCTCTATAATGGAATGTTGCACACCAGGCCACTATTTTTTTGGAGCATCTCAATCATTGAATTATGTACAAATTTGGAAGCAGTGGTAGAATTCTCCTTTGAGAGTGTATAGCTCTAGTATTGTGCAGAATTATCCAGTTGGACTACTCATTTTAGGTCGAATGAATAGTGCCAAACAAAACCACTCCTTCTAGCTTAAATCTTGTTGCCTCAATGCCTTGACAGGACAGTAAGCATTCCAGTGGTGTGTTTGGACTTACTGAAGAGGGTCACGACCTTAGGAGATGTCTCAGACTGGTGTGGGTCCAATACGACCCCAACAGAGCCTCAGTCTGCTGCCATATACAGGCATTATTGAGAAATTTTCCTTTAATGGTAGAACAGCCTGGGTGAAAGCAACTCGGCTTGGATCTAAGACACTCCATTGCAACAAAGGGAAGCAATACAGTGGGGAAGAACTGTTTTAGCCTATTGACTGACTCTTCTACTACATGTAGGAGAAATGGACAGAAGCTATGCTATGTACAGCATTTCATAATGCATGGACCAATGGAATGGGCATAAAATGACTTGTAATTACATCTCATTACACTGAGGTCAGGGCTGGGCCAAAACATTTAATTACTCGAGTATTTGTTTGGCACATCAGTTACACACACTTTGTCGTGCTGCTAGTATATCCCTACCATGTAAGTATCACTGCAGTGCTGAGCATGGTCCACCAACCAAATAATACATGGGCAGCAGTGGTCCCATGGTGGTCTACCTTTCCAGTCATGAATGGCTGAAAAACAAGAGATGAGCTACAGTCTGCAACTGTAAACCTACCAAGTGCACACTCTGTTCTGAGTGCACAAACTGGCACACTCTGTTCTGAACAAATTCAGCTCTAATTATTGCTCATTAACCATCTTTATTGCTCATTGCTCATTAACCAACACAAAACAATCAGTGGTCACATCTGACCTCTTGTGAATTTAATGATGTTAATGCACTGCAGTTTGAACTGTCATTAGCTCATAGTTGTCAATACGCTGACTTGGGGATGTGATTAGTCATATTAACACAATTTCCTTCCCTCTAATGACGAAAGTATTCAGTAAATGTGCCTCACGTCCCTGCAAGCCCCCTCTGGAGCGTCTGCTCTCGGCCCAGAATTGACGGCTTTTCCCGTGTCTGTGCCTGTCCTCTGTTTGGGTGAATTATTGGGTAATGGATCCTCGGCTTTCTAAGCCTCAGCACTTCTGCCCACCCCGCTGGCCTGCATTTATTATACGTGGCCCCTGTAAATTTCCTCGACCGAATCCCCTCTGCTAATGTTTGATTCATACCGCAAGCAAAGGTCAACTTATCCATTCTCAATAATTCAATATCTAGGCTCTCGGAAGTCTGGGACGTATTAGTTGGAGGGAGGGTTGGGGTCGGGGGGTTGCAAAGGCATCCAGTGAGGCTTAGCGTCATAAATAGTGTTTTCTGTCTTTGGCGAAACTTTGAATGAAATGAAATCCCTCCCGCTCTCGATGTGTACTGCATTGCAGTCTGGAGCCAGGAAACTGAGGAAACTGCAGGGGAGACATCGGAGCGGCAAGAGTAAAAAAAGCGCACGTCCAAACAGGAGGTGTAAGTCATTCCAACGCACAAGGCACAAATACGTTCATGACAGCACACAGTCATAGCTCAAAAGCGCCTTGAACGCCAGCCAATTTTACGCCACAGACGCACTCAGATGCACATCGGATTCACATTAAAAGGCTATATTTTAGAAGGCATTTTTGTCAAACTGACACTCATGACTAATATCGCTTTCTTCCCTTCTTGCTTTTTGTTTTTTTTTCCAGTGGATTTGCAGTGTAGTGCGTGTTTCTAAGATAACGGCACTCTGCTCTGTACTGAATTAACATGAAGTGATGCTCCACAAATAATTATTTTGCCCATGATTGCTGATCATCAAGTCTATTCTTCTCTGCCATGTTTGTACAGATCTATAGTAACTTTATACTTTTTGATTTGGAATTTTGGCTGTCAAATATTGTTCAAATTAATTCATCATAATTAATTGCCTTATTTTGTGTAATTAAGCAGGATTCCACCCAGTGAGTGTATATAAGATAAGATAGATATCACATAGAAAATCATTAATGCCATAAATATAGTCAATGATTGTATTATATACACCATATACATTCAATGAGTGTATATTTATCATATATAGACAGTCAATGATCCCATCTTCTCTGTGATCTCGCTCTTGTTCATACAGCTTGTGGATTCTTGTTACAGTGCCGGTTTTCTACTTTCCGGTTGCTTTTGTTAGCTGGCTGCTCGTTGATTTATCCATAAGTCTCCCACAAGACAATGTCCAGCATTACATGTAAACTATATTTGAATGAGAGGGCTAGAATCCAAAATTTAAGCGAAGGAACCTATGAGCAGCTGGGCTTCATCCTGTACTACAATGGATGGCTCAAGGGTAAAAAAAAAAAAAAAAATGGTGTCAATAGCATTAAAAGTATTTGTGGTTACTATCTGTTATTAATGTGGTGTGAACAACATTCCCTATGAAAATAAAACATAGTGTTGTTTGCATATTTACAAAATGTAAACAGATTGTATCGCAGCATATTTCCAATACATTACTATGTAGCATATTATATACCAATTATACCTATTAATCAAGTAATAAATCACTTATTACCACATTAATATCAAATAATAATTTATAACGTGTTATAATGATTGTATTGTATATTGCTGTATTATTGCATTATTCGCCAGTGGCAACAGTGAGGATGACGAGATTTGAATTCATCTTTGCATCAGGAGGTCATGGTGTCCCCCTCCCCCTTCCATATGATGTGAATCACTGTAGGTTTCCACCTTGCTCTATAGACCATGCTGTTGCCTCTACAGGGTCCCAGCAAGTCTTCCCAAGGCCCGGTGTCCTTGCTCTCGTGTAGTAAATACCATTCGTCACTTTGTATTTTAATCAGGGTGCTTGAGATTGATAGCTGGGCGTGTCATGTTAACTGTGATCATCCGTCAAAGCCCCAGGCGTTTCCCCTCTGTCAGCAAGGGCCATGGAGACACTCTGCCACCCTCTTGAGTTAGGAGGTCCACATTCAACATTATGCTCTCCTGGACGCCATCAGCGTGCACATAGATCACCATGCCAGGCCACACTGGCAGCTGATCCACTGCAGCTGGATATAGAAATTGATTTCTATTGATTTCGGTTCTGGTCAGTGGGCAACATCAGCCTTAGCAGTGAAAATCTGAGAACGCTAGCTAGCCTCACACATGGGACAGAGTCGCATGAATAGATACATTTGCATAAATGCTCAAAAGCTCTCACACAAACCCTTGATTTTTTTGGCCCACCTACTCTTTATATTTCATAATAAATTAATCAGTAGAAGTGGTCCATGATTATGTTGCATTAATTGTAATGCTACCATAACAACAATAATTTTAGTAATCTTAATAATTATCATGTTTAAGCATTTCAGACACGCCCATTGGAAACAGGTGTATAACCTCAAGTACATAGCCATGCAATCTGGCAAAGTGGCTCTGTGATGTGGCAAAGGTGGCATCTTATGACAGTGAATCTTGTCCTAAGTCAGTTTGTGAAATTTCAACTGCAACTGTTTCCATGGCTGAGCAGCTGCAGATCAATGCGAAATGACATGCATCAGTGGTATTAAGCACTAAACTGTGGTGCAGTGGAATGTTGTTCTCTGGATTGATGAATCACCCTTTACTATCTGGCAGCCTGATGGAAGAATCTGGTACCTACTTGGATATTTCATGCCAACAGTAAAGTTTGGTGAAGGAGGAATAATAGACTTTTTTCACGGTTTGAGCCACTTGGTAACTTTTCAACAAACAAAGACATTTAGACAATATTTTGCATTCAGTTGTGACAACAGTTTGATAAAGGCCCTTTCCTGCTCTCACACTGTGACTCTGGCCTTGTGCGCAAAACAAGATCCATAAAGACACGTTTGGTGTGAAGGAACTCCAGTGACCTGCACGGAGCCCTGACCTCAACCCAACTGATTACCTTTGGGATGAATTAGAACATTGATTGGAAATTTGTACCCATTAAGTCAAACTAGCATTGGGAAGGTCAGGCACAGATGTTAGATGCGATGACCTGTATTTCAAAGATACTCTTCAAAATCCATATCAATGCCCATGGTATTGGAACGGGAAGCAACAAGTTCATAGCGGTGTGATGGTGAGATGTTTTGCCATATAGTGTACAAAAAGAATATTTTTTCCTTTCTTTTCTCTTTGTTTTACTTAGTAGGACATTCTCTGGGAGAAAGGGCATGCAGTAACAAAGGATGCCAGACAACAGTGGGAGAGAGAGAAAGGAGAAAAGAAAACAGCCAGATTAAGTGAGTCAACAAAAGGCAAAGAGGGAGGAAAAGAAGATTGTTTGGATGAAAAAGTTCCCTAATGTAATCAACGTCTGGACTCTGCTTTTCCGCAACTGTTGAAGCTGAAGGAATCGCCATGTGCCAGAGAGAAGCAGCTACAGCTGGGTGCCAAGAATCACTCCCTCTCCCTCCCTTGTTCCCTTCCTCGCTCTCGCATCCTCTACATCTCTCTCGCTCTCACACTGATTGCTGACAGCATCTGCTCCTTGCGCTCATGGAGCAGAGAGTGCCTCAGGGCTCTCTGTTAGGCCCGTTCATTAAGAAGAACTTGTCTGGTTGTTTAATAAACCTACGCACATCTCCTCGCCCTGAAAATACTCCACCAGGGAGCATGGCCAGCACGGCAAAAAGTTAAACCAACTTGTCAAACGGCGTTTGCTGGATGCACTTGTCTATGTCGAAAAGCATTACACGAAGAGAAGGTCATATCTTAGTTTCGTGAATGGATCTACTTACAAGCAAAAAACTTGGCACCCAAAGGTGATGCCACATTATTTGCATTTGTTCATGTCTAAGTCTATTACAATTTAGGATTGGATTTCCTAAGACGGGGATCAAGCCTAGTCCTGGACTGCACTGCTTTCCACACTAAGATTTTACATTAAAAGGATATCGTAGTCTCAGTCTCTGTTTGGGGAACCGACCCTTAGAGTATTAAAATACGTACATATTACTGATATTACATCATTATTCTGTACCGTAGCCCAATACTGGAGCTTATTCTGATTGCTTTCATGTTCCAATTAAACAACAATGCTCATTAAAGTGTTATGGTACAGGAGACACGTGGGGAATATTGTGTTTAAAAGCTTTTTTTTCCTACAGAGTGCTCTTAGTGCAGAGCACTCTAAGTGGAGACTGTAAACGAGATGTTTACAGATATCACTTATTTAAAATGCTTATGTAAGTGCGACATGAGCTACGATTCAATGGGATGATCTCATCTAATTAGCGAGAAGAAAAGAAGGAAAAACTCATTGCCTCTGACCAAAAACAAGCCTTGAGAGCAAGTCAAAGAATATTTAGCCTTGATGTCATCATTGTGCTCATGCCCTGAAATAGCAATTCAGAATGCTTACTTTGTATGCCATGCTCAGTGCTCTTTCCTGGCTAAAATTAAGCTGGAGTCCATGTTAATTTGCTTGTAGACTTTCAGGGCCAATGTCCTGGCATGCATTCAGCACAGTCTTGATTTTAATGACAGTGATGATCACTACTGAAAATCTTTTTAGGCTAGATTTAAGATGGCCTGGGAAACTAACCCTGGGTGCAGTTTCTACTGTAGCTGGTTGTGAAATAACAGCAAGGAAAGGAACTTGAATCATGCATCAGTATCTCTGGTTTGTGAACAGATTCCAGCAAAACTTCCTCTTCCTTTAATTCTATGGCCATACCACCAGAACACTGGTGTCGGGCCCAGTCAACGAGGGATCCTGGATGTTTGATCTGTGAGCATATGCGGTTTGTTCAAGGCACTGGCCATGGACCCCATTTCCATAAAGGCTGGAAAGCAGAGCGTGGTGAGTCTGCCAGGCCTGGCCAAGCTGCAGCATAATGCACTAGCTAACAGAGGTCCAGGGAATGGACAACAGACCGGAGGAGATTCATCTCCATTGCCAATGGCACCAGCAGCATCTCAGGGGCTTGCTGGAGACATCCTGCTACCCGCCGAGAACAGCTTGACTCATCACCAATCTCTCCGCCCGGCCGGGTGGAATGGCTAATGTTGTCACACAAGCCCCTTTGCTGAGCCATGGCAAGTCCAACAGAATAGTGACGCTCCATATGGAGGCTCTATCAAAGCTGATCCAAAGCAACACTGATCTCCAAAATATGGTGGATCTCTGGTGACTGAGCCAGTGCGATAATACGTTAATGATAAACACGATGCTTTTAGATGGATCGGGCTTGATGACTCACAAAAACTCTCACTCCTTCACTAAAATTTAGCAGTCAGATTTTCCACTAGGGGGTGCTATTATGCTTCAGAGTGGTACAATGACATAGTGTCAGGCTAACACATGCTTCCTCTGAGTCACGTGAAGTGCCGCCGCATCTTTTCAAACTCTCAGTAATCTTCTAACAATTTGGCCAACACTTCTTTTATCAAAATACATAATGCGTGAATGAAAAAAGAAGTCTAGCCATTCACTCACAACAGCACTAACCAGTAGAACAGTTAGGAGAGTAAGCAAATAAGCTGTGAAATTATGGACCGTAAAGGCAAAAAACCCCCACACATCCTCTGAAGTGTGGAATTAAAACAGAGCAGCTTTTGTTTTCTTCAGGGTGCAAAATACCAGATATCCAGACCTAAAACTGGGCATCTGGATTATTGCTTATTATCCCTACTGAACGATGTGGAAAATCATACAACGACTACATTTATGACCATAGCGCCCAGTCCTGGACCATTATGTAGTACATAGAAGTACAGAAAGTACAGAACTCAGCGAAAAGGCGCAAAACTACAGCCTGTTAAGTCAGCCAATCAGATTATCTCTTTATGCCAAGACTTCAATTAAAACTCACAGGACAGACGTATGAAAGAGTCACATTGGAACTGAAATGTTGAAAAGGACGGGTAGGAGATTTGGAAGCTCAATTTTTCATCAGAGAAAAAAAGGACAAAAAAGTCCTGCTTAAATAAAGTGCTTTCGCACTGGAGAGGTACAAAAGACAGTGATTAATGCAGCTGTAGAATTTCATTAAGATCAGAGAGAAAATGAATTAAGTGGGGATCTTGAAATACGGAAGAGATGCGTACACGTCATCTAATTCAACTGAAGGAGAAAGGGAGGGGGAAATGGGCTCAGAATTGGTCTCCTCTTAACTAGACTCACAAAGTCAGGCTTTTTACAGGCAAAGCCCGAAACAGTGTGTTTTGTTTTTTAATATAGAGCTGCTTATGATGCTGGAACGGCTGCAGTGCAACAGGATTTCCAAAGAGCCGCTGGCAGCTGGGTTTCATTACATTTCAAACCACTGTGAGCAGGCTTATTTAGCAAAGAATTTTGATATGATGTAGCAATACCAGTAACTGACGCAAAGACTAGCCAGTAGGGAATGTATTCCTTGGAACATAAACATGGAACTGGTGAGAATTCAGTTTGCCAGAGTGCTGTGCAGCAGCAGACAGGACAAAGTCCTCATGGACCTTCCTGGACATCATCGACTCTATTTTTGTAGTAGGAGACAACGTACTGGGAAGAGGTGTACAGCTGATGAGTTTATAGTCCTGTGCAAAAGTCTGGGTGCCCCTATTCAAATAGCTCCTTTGGTGGATTTTCTAAGAACACGTCCCTTACAGATAAACACACCTCTGCCTGATGCATTTTGAATTACATATATTGGGGAAAACCATAAAAAGTGGCCTATGCAGTCTTTTTTAATAGGCTACATTTGTTCTCTGTAGAGAAACTTTTTTTCACAATTCATAGAATGTGATTTGAAAGTGGTGACCAAAGCACTGCTGAATATATTGTCTGTTAATTGTTATCGTGATATCGGTCTCTGCAATACTGATATTGCTGAAGGTTGCAATATACAAATGAGCCTCTAATTAATCAGTTTTTCTGAAAGGGTGACCAATTACAGCTCCAGGTGAGTTACACCACTGTCAAATCACACTCTATTATTAATGAAAAAAGAGGGAACAAATGTAACCTTTTAATAAGATTGTGCCACTTTTTATGTTGTTTTCCCCCAATATGTGTCATTCAAAATGCATCAGGCAGGGGTGTGTTTATTTACACACCTCAAGCCTTCTTAATTCCAGGAAAGTGATGATATGACCCCTTTAATATACTGAACAGCATCACAGTATGCAGCACTTTAGTCGCAACAGAAATATTTTAGTCATATCATGCAGCCCTAGTGGCCAAACTCCTGCATATACAGAGAAATTGAGCTGCTTTATTCCCTTAAGGAAACGAAAGCCTTAAAACGTGTCTGTTTAGTCATTCAAATCGCAAACCGCTTGACTGGCCTAATCTAGGGATAAAGTCATCTCCGGGAAGCACAGGTTCGGTCTACCTACGTTCTCTCGTTTCGTATGCACCGGGCCGTTAGCGCAGAGCAGCAGAGCAGCTTCTAAAAATATCAAACCGAAAGCTCGCAAAATCAATGCTGTAGAATACCGTATGTTTCCACCTCTTCCCACCTGCTTTCCATAATGAGCTCCTAAGCTAATTGGAGCTCACACGATTGCCTTTTTCTCTCCCACCTCCGGTACATTTCTTTGGAAAAAGAGGGGGGGGGGCAAAAAAAACAAATCATGCATGTCAACCCTGTAACACAGCGCGAGGGAACTTCAAAGGCCTGCACCGCCGGCCACTGGGGACACACGAGCTTGCAATGTGCTCTAATAAGCAGAAGCAATTGTGCCACCTTCACAACAGCAGCCAAACTCTTCTCCATCTTTAAACTGCATCATTACAGCCCAGAAAAGCCTGCGGGCTGGACGGCCTTTATACCGCAGAGTAGCCAAGGACGACGGATCGCGAGCGCAGACCAGATCCATCTGACTGCAGCAAAGGCCATGTAACCTGTGTGTTTGGGGCAGTTTTGAACACGTGGCCCCAAGCGGAAGGGTGGCCTGCAGCATCTGGTGCTAGTCTCCATGCACTCAAGGTTTTCCATGGCATTATACTGGAGATTAAGAGTTTTCTTATCGGATGCTAAAATTTTTAATTATGTGCAATATCTTATTATTATTAAGTGCAATAGTTTCACCATGTGCAACATCACTACTTATGTCAATATTACTTACATACTACTGATCTCTATTAAGTGCAATAGCACACTCCTAACCACTATTTGTGTTAACTGTAAGTTATTTACCTACAGTATTTATAACCCAGCATTGCATTTATTTTATTGGATTTATTTTATTGGATTTATATTTTATATTGTCGTAACATAAGCAATTTCCTCTGGGATCAATAAAGTTTTCTGATTCTGATTCTAATTCTTTTTATTCCTGTGTAATAACTGGCCACTTCATTAGAAACACTTAAGGCTTGAACACCTGCATGTCTGTAAGTATGTCCACTGGATAATTTTGGACTGAGGACCGATATCAACCTAGCAGTTGCATTGAAGTGTGTTAAAAAAAAAAAAAAAAAGCCACTCAGGACCACACACTCACTACCATCACTGTGGTGTGCTGAGAATGGTCCACCATCTAAATAACGTCTGGTCAACAGCAGTCCTGTGGTCAGAACCTGATCAGGAGAAGAGGATGACAAAAAATAGTCCACAAGTGTGCAACTATATAGTGCACTTGCTTATAAATTAGCCCATGAGTGTGGTTTCTAATAAGGTGGGCAACACTAAGAATTAGCTAAATGAGTTTGACAGTCATAACAGGGGGGCGGACATCAAACGAAGACTGACTGCTTAATCATTCCATCCAAGGGACATTTTAGACAATTTGCAAAAAGGTGGTATTGACTGACTGGTGCAAAACCTCATTTAGACGGGCTTTGGAGCTAAAACACAGACGTAGTCCACCACTTAAACGCAGCCTGGGTGGGTTTCTGTACCTACACTGTCTTTTAGATAGGAAAAGACAGCTGTTTCTGAAGTGATCAAATCTGGCATTATTTGGCAACCCTGTCTTTGGGTAGCCAGGATACGGCTGTGAGGGAAATAATGAAATCAACCCACCAGGCTCGCATTGATTCCGTGAGGACACTTAAACAATCAATAGAGTTGTGCAAGCACATCTCTTCCTGGTGGGGTGAAGGGTAAGAGAGAGATTAATTAAAAAAGCTGCTGACTTAAGGAGGAGAGATGGATGGGCTCTGGAAGGCGGTGGACCCCCCGACCACTGCCTGTCTACTCACTATCATTTTACAGTTGCAGAGTGGATGATGTGCTTTGAGCTGCCAGTTTATTTGGCACGTCTATCTTGCACTTACTTGGCTATTTTATTACAAACACCTGCCAAATGGGTGCACTTTGTAGATACAGACTAGATTGTAGCCCATCAGATGCTGTACTCTCTAAACCCTCCAGCAATGGAATGGGACCACCTTATGTTACACCGGTGGTGGACTACAGTTAGTTACAGCAGCATTGGCAACAGAAGAGTTACAGTCAGTCGCTGTAAAGATGTTTTTATGGTATTTGCTTCTGAAAAAATGGCCCATGAGTTTAGGTAGAGGGTAAACTATTTGGACAACAGTACTGGGACGCCTGACTATTACACTAACAGGGACTTTATTGACATTGCATTCAAACACAGACTTTAATATGGAGTTGGTCCCCCTTTGCAGCTAGAACAGCTTCCACTGTTCTTGGAAGGCTTTCCACAAGATTTTGGAGTTTCTGTGGGAATTTGTGTCCATTCATTCTGT
>JBBPCZ010000037.1:16417725-16426683 GCA_037974445.1 Brycinus macrolepidotus | reverse complement strand
GATTGCGAACCAGGCCTTCTCGTCCAACATCAGTGCCTGACCTCATAAATGCTCTACAGAATGAATGGGCACAAATTCACACTGTGTTGGTGTAATGGTCAGGCGTCCCAATGCTTTTGTCCATATAGTGTATCTTCAGGCTGATGGATGATTTAGCTGATGTTTAAAGGGGAGTCCCAACAATCTTTCCAAAAATGGCTGAATAATTAAGTGGTTTAGATGTAAACAAAGTCATTCGGAGAAGATTGATGTGAAATGCTCTGTTCTAGAGAAACGTACAGAGTCAGAATTATTCACAAAGGTAGTGAATGGAACCAGACATCTTAAGCCTCTAAAAGCTCCTTCACAGAAAGTTAGTATATATAATGGTTATGGATACACTACCTGATGCCTGTTTTACGATCATTCTGAGAAACATTTGGCCTAAAATGTATACATATATATATATTTAGAGAGAGAGAGAGAGAGAGAGATTAATGATGGAGGGATACATGAACGGCATGTGTGGCAAAATAGTTTCTAAAGAAAGATATCCATGAAGATGGATTATGAGTTATGATATTACTATCATAAACATTCCACATAAAAAGTCAGAACACACATTTAGGCTCACTGGCAGGTTTGGAAAGTCGGAACCCCCGCTTGTAAAACCAGCCCAGACCAGTATATGTTATGTTTCAATCATAATATATACATAATATATAATACATAATATATAATATATATCAAAAAGGATCATAATACCCAGAAAAATAGTCAGACTGGTGGTTGCATGCACTTGGGCAGCTAGTGGTTAGGGTGTTCGCCCTGCGATCAGAAAGTCGTGGGTTTGAATCCCCAGGACTGCTAGTGGCACCTCTGAGGTACCCTTGAGCAAAGTACCGTCCCCACACACTGCTCCCCGGGCGCCGTGTTCCTGGCTGCCCGCTGCTTCACTTGGGTGAGTGGGTTAAATACAGAGAAGAATTTCGTGCTGTTCATGTATGACAAAAATGGTCACTTTACCTTACTTACATCTGCCCAAAAACAAATCATACAAGCGCAACACCCGAGACTGGTAAGACATATGATTGTAATCTGACTTTAAGGGTTTTGGGAATTCAGGGTTTTGGACGTTAAGACACAACATGGGTGGTGTGGCGGTTAACTTAGCAACATCTTGTTTGTTTTGATTCATTTGTGCTTGTGAATCGATATGCACTCACTTCAAAGAGCCAATGAAAAAAAAAAGGATTCAGCCACCACTACTGAGGAACGAACGAACTACTGTGATTCACAGCCGTGGTCTCAATTGCCCCAAATGGCTTAAGAAGTGGTGGACGGATTGGGATCTCATGGAAGCCACTATATTTCGATTCGATTCAGTCAGGAATGAGCTGAATGACAATCAGCCTCCTGCCCCTGACCTGCAAAAACACAAACCTCTTTGTTTGGCGAATCCCTCAGATTGCTCCGTCCATCACAGAGACATTTGTGTGAATATTAAAAAACTCAAAATGCTCAAAGACACTTATTGTTATTGGAAGAAACACTGGTGGTCTGTAAGCTGGGTCACAACAAGCTCAGAGTGTCCAACAAAAGCCAAGCTTCAGCCACGGGCCGTCTGATGCTGAGAATAAAATAAAGCACTGTTGGACACGTCCAGCACAGAAGATGAACATGATGAACACCACAGATCCATCCACTGTGGTGACAGTGGACTTGAATGACCTCCGCACAGGCTGCCTGCAGAAACAAAACAATTGCAATAGTTATTGCAGGAATTAAAAATCCAAAGAACAAAGTCTTGCTTGAGGAAGGTGGGACAGTCAGCAGTCAGCGTGAAGAACACGTGGCGAGTTTTAATGACACTGACGGAGCCACGAGGGGATGCTGAGTAGACAGTTGTGAAATCTTTAGAACAACATGACAAAGGCACATGATTCATGCCAGAACTCCTCTGGGGGGATGATGAAGGCACAAAGCCTGTATAACTGATTACGTTTCTTTTATTTTGCTTTTAAATAAGAAGAAAGTACATTTTAGATGACGCAGAGTGCCTATCAGCACCAAAACATGTCAAATCCAGCCAGATCATTTGATAACTGGGTCTAATCCACATTATGCCTTTGCTCAAGTAGACTGTGGTGAACAAACAAACAAGAAACAAGGACAACAATAATGACAATGATGATGATAATGATGACCATAGTAGCACCAATAACAATAATAAGTCAATAATTTATTAGTGAATACACTATTATTAATGACGATGATGATGATGATGATGATGATGATGATGATTATAACAGTATCAATAACCACAGTGGCAATATTGCAACCAATAATAATGATACTGATGATGACAACAATACCAGCATCAGGAGAAACCACAACAACAACAACAGCAACAACAACAACAACAAGGATGATGATGACATTGATGATGATGACGACGACGATGATGATGATGATGATGATGATTATAACAGTATCAATAACCACAGATATTACAACTAATAATAATGATGATGATGATGACAATAACAATGCCTGCATTAGCAGAAACCACAACAACAACAACAACAACAAGGATGATGATGATGATGATGACAATGATGATGATGATGATGATGGCGACGATGATGATGACAATGATGATGATGATGATGATGATGATGATGATTATAACAGTATCAATAACCACAGAGGTAATATTACAACTAATAATGATGATGATGACAATAACAATGCCTGCATTAGCAGAAACCACAACAACAACAACAACAAGAATGATGATGGTGATGATGATGATGTTGATGATGATGAAGGTGATGATGATGATAACCATAGTAACACCAATAACAATGTCAATAATTTAATAGTGAATACACTACGATTAATAATGATGATGTGTGATGATGATGATGATGATTATAACAGGATCAATAACCACAGATGCAATATTACAACCAATAATAATAATCATGATGATGACAATAACAATACCTGCATTAGCGGAAACCACCACCACCACCATCACCACCACCACCACCACCACAACAACAACAACAACAACAACAGCAATAACAACAAGAAGAATGATGATGATGACGATGATGATGATGGCAATAACCATAGTGGCACCAATAACAATTTCATAATTTAATAGTAAATACACTCATTCATTTAATAGCAAATACACTCATATTAATAATTATGATGATATTGATAACAGATACAGTAACCACAGTGGCAATATTAATGACACTATTAATAATAATCATGATGATGACAATAATAACAATACCAGCACGATCAGAAACCACAACAACAACAGTAAGAAGAAGAAGAATGATGATGATGATGATGATGACGATAATGATGATGATAACCATAACAGCACCAATAACAATAATCAGTAAATAATTTAATAGTGAATACACTACTATTAATGATGATGATGATAATGATGATAGCAGAACCAACAAACACAGTGGCAATATTAATTACACTAATAATAATCATGATGATGACAATAACAACAATACCAGCACGAACAGAAACCACAACAACAACAACAACAACTACAACAAAGATGATGATGATGATGATGATGATGATGATGATGATGATGACAATAACCATCGTGGCAAGAAAACAAAAATAATTTCATAATTTGGTAACGAACACACTCATATTAATGATTATAATGATTAAGGAGTCCAAGAGTTTTTCTCGCCTTTTGCCTTTCCCTTCATCCTGTGAAGGCTGGGACACACTCCAGCACTTCCAGTGACCCTGGTCAGGTTAAGAGGTAAAAAAAATGAATGTATGGTTAAATAATAATAATAATAATAATCATAATAATCACATTAATCATAATAATCACAATAATCATAATAATCACAACAATCATAATAATAATAATAAAAGAGCATTAACAATAATAATAATAAAAGAGCATGAATAGTATGAGCATATGAATATGCTTTGGGTAGTGACACATTTACATGATGTGTTACAAAACAGAGCTACACTGATAGAAGCGGCAGACAGTTCATTTTTATTGCCCCATGTAATTATTTTTAGTCTTAGCATGAGAAACATCAAAAGCTTACACTGGCCTGTTTCCCCCCCCTCCAATTATTCATGAAGGTCTGGAGAAGAAGCGCGCTGTGGCAGGATGGAAGGTATCATCATGATCTGGTAGGAATAAGTCAGATTTGACGAGTAGCAGAAATTCAATCAATGTCAAACATCAGAGCCCGCAGGAACACATCATTACTGCGGAGAAGGAAATGAGACCCGACTTCCTTGTGGCTGTTTTAAAGAGGGGGTGGCTGGGTTCACTTTGCTTTGCATTGTCGATCCCGCCGCTCCAGACGCCAGGGAGCAGATCTGCCGCTTTTGTGGCTCAGCGCGTACGCTCTTATTTTATGCATTCAAGGAAATGCATCAGGTACAATTTCCTTCCCTCACAGTCAAATTAGCCCACTCTTCCAGGCTCTCCCTGCCATCATTAATTCAGTGCGGGCTAGGTTAGCTTAGCATCCTGATCTGGGTCAGACACTGAGCAGTGGGTTCACAGAAACAAAACATCTGCGTAACTCTCTGCAGAGCACATAAAAGCTGACGTTTTAATACACAACTTTTTTTTTTACAGCCTATTGATATTACATCAGCATCTCATTACCCAGGCTCCTCAGAACTTCCATCTTTCGAGTGGGCCTCAGGAACTGACACTGTTGCAGTTGGACCTGCAGGAGGAATCAGATGTAGAAGCTTCATGAACATAAAGAGGCTTTTTGTGTGAACTTGATTTTAAGGCCTTACGCCAACATGACTGCTGGTGACTCTGCAGGAGTCTGGTGATGGTGGTGGCAGTGGGGGGTTGATCCATAAGCCCATTTCAACCACAATTACACATACACACATATACACACGCACACACACACAGACGCCTTTATTGTATTCCTGTCGTTGTGGGGTATTTCCGTGTATTTCTGTAGAAGGGTGTAAATGCTGCTGGGTTGCACCCTCCAGTCTAGTCATAACCTTGAGGTAATAGTCAATCAGACAGACACGGATGTCAGAGGAAGAGAGTAAAACATGTTGCTGGGGTTTGAATTGTCATGAAGTTTGAACCTTCACATCACAAGATCTTGGCACAGGCATGTCTTGAGATGTTGAAATGTGTCAGCTGCAGCACCCTGTATGGACCAAACTTCACAAATTCTAGTCTGCATCCAAAGAATGTGTAAGTGATGGAGGCTGCCAAGCCATGTTTGAAGTCCAAATGAATTCATTTTCTGTAACCACTTAATCCTTACTAGGGTCGCGGGTACCCGGAGCCTATCCCAGGGTCTGCGGGTACAAGGCAGGGACTCACCCTGGGCGGGGCACCAGCCCACCGCAGGCCGCACACACACACACACACACACACACACACACACACACACACACCTACGGTCAATTTAGAATCCCCAATTCACCTGACATGCATGTCTTTGGACTGTGGGAGAAACCCGGAGACCCCGGAGGAAACCCACGCCACCACGAGGAGAACATGCAAACTCCACACACACAAGACCAGGACCCGGATTAAAACCCCAAACCCTGGAGGTGTGAGGCAACAGCGCTACCCACTGCACCACCGTGGGGCCCTGGGGTCCAAATTTTGTGTCTTTAATTTAGAACTGAGACTAACATTGCTACCAAAAACTTGTAGTCAATAGTCACCTAAAATACTTTCCCAAAAACTCTCTCAAACTGCTCTTCAATAAGATGAATCAGACTTGTGGATGTGGTTTAGGACACATTATGACTTACTGCAAGCTATAGAAAAACCAAAACTTCACCATCTAGCTGAACACCTTTTTACACAAAAGGGTCTGCTTTCAGACGTCACCTCAGGAGCAGGAGTGCTGGAATCCACAGTCATAAGATCCCTGGTGTCTGAAACAGCCACCTATAGGTCATCCAGTGTCCTAAACCATGTCCACAAGTCTTCTCTACCTTAATGAAAAGGTGTTTGTGGATGTATTTATGGAAATGATTTGGGTGATTATTGATTTCCAGTATTTAGTTAGATTTGTAGCTCCAGTTCTTAAGTGAAGAAGCATAATTTGGACTGTAAACATGGCTTGGCCGATCAACCACTGGAATATGAGGAAAACTGTGTAAACTGAATTTTTCTCCAAAGCATTAGTTTAATCTGAGCCACCGAAAGATCAGCGTTGGCCTCTTTTAGTACAGTTTTAGGGCGCCGCAATTACAAAATGGTCATATTTACATTGCCTTTGAGAAACTTGGTCCCCACAAACATCTAAATACACAAACTTATACACACACACATGAATAAATGTACAGGGTGCTTTGAATTCTCAAGATGTGAATGTGTTAATCATACAGAAAACAGAATGAATGTGAATAATGTGCCATTGTATCATGGGCGCCGGAAGCATTTTTAATGTGGGGGGATGCAGGGCTCTACGTTTTGTCCCGGTGGGGGTTTATGGGGGAGGGGTTGGGGGGGTGTTGGCGGTCGAGGGTGCGCGCAGCGCTCTATGTCTCGGCTGTTGTTGGGGGGGGGGGGGAGGTGATTGGGGTGTGCACTGCGCTCTGTGTTTTGGCTGTATTTCGGGGGTGGGGTGGGGGGGTTGCGCCTTACATCTCGGCTGTAGTCCAGGAGAGAAAAAGTGGAGGGAGACGAAACAAATGATTTTGAAAAGTGGGGGGAAACTATAATGCTATAAGGGTTCCGGCACCCATGCATTGTACTAATGCTGACAATTAAGGTATTTGAATAGTTTGTTCCCTTTTTTTAATCTGCATACACAATCACATTTCCAAACACCTGTTGTTATATGTATATATAAGTATATATATATATGTAATGCTAGTAACTGTATGAAATAACAAAAATGAAATAATATAAAATAACAAAAGATATATGTGCATAATAATAATATAGACCCTATGGATCTGTATGTGTTACGGTCTCCAATCGTAATCTTAATCTGAACCAAAAATAACAGATTTTGCTGTTTTAGTTTTAAAAAATGTCATTTTTGTATAAAGCACTGTAAAAAGGCAGGAGCATTCTATTGCTCCTGTAGGCAAGACCTGTGTTTCTGTGGTTTTCCTACATGTTCCACTCCTCTTACCACCCCCCCGCCACACACACCCGCACACACGCACATATGCATAAAGACACACCCACACACCTACACACGCGTGCACCCCACGCTTGTTTACAGCCTGCTGTGTGTTAAATGAAGGATGCGGTGCGCATGGCACAGCTGCAGCGGGGCTGCTGTAAATCTGCAGCTTCTCTCCGTCCCGCCAACGAGGGGGAGCCACAACTCTCCCCAAAGTGTTCATTCATCAAACGGCTCAATTAATAACCCTCCCACAGAGCAATGCCCAGAGATTCCTGAGGATTCGCCTCTGATAAATCCTCCCTCCCCCACACCCTCAGTCCGAGGCAGCACGGGAGCACGTGGGGAGACTAAAGCTGAAATGCCTTTTATCTTCGTATTTTGTTGCATTTAATGGACCTATTGCTCCCTGTGACCGGTTTTGTGGCCTGCTTTTTCCTGCTAGGATTCATGAGGATAAAAGACGGGGGGGGGTGACCTCTCTGTGGGCCGGAGCACACAGCCCCTGGTGGTGCAGGGGCCGCTTTGAGTTTTCTCTTGATGCGTTCTGAAGGGACAATCAGGAGGCAATCACAGGACGAGGTCTGGGTGACCACGCTGAACCAAAAGCCCTTTTCTCCAAACCTATCTTGCAATAGAGAAACGCATAAAAGAGTGTACAGGGACAACATGACCCCGACAGGCATCTGAATCACCAAATAAAGGAAAGAGCAGACAGAACATCCAGGGCCAGAGAGGCTCTTTCCACTGGCCCTGTCATGCCTGTCCTATCCAGATAAGTTATTTATCCACACTACTTTTACACCTTGAATATCTCTGTTTCTGACATTTTAAAAAAAATGCAGTATGACATGCAAATCCAAGTAAATTCTCTTTTCAAATCCATCTAGATTAATGATCTTCAAACCAGTCCTCAGGGCTCTTCTAGATGGTCCATGTTTTTCTCCAACCCAAGTCATAATGCATATGGATGGAGACAAAATGTGAACCGTCTAAGGCCCTGAGGACTGGTTTCAAGATCACTGATCTAATAATAACAAAATGCCTCATATATATATATATATTATCTGCATGTAATAATGATAATAATAATATGCCCCATACGTATGATATAGATGCTAATCTGACTGGACTTTGATAATGCCATGTCAGAAATTTTGATCTGTGCAGTCATTAGGATTTTCAAACATTTGAGGCTATAGTGTCAGTTTGTTGACAGGGGAGGGGCGGTTCGTTTCTCAGGTGGGGATTTGCTTGCCGCGGCCTTGTGCCTCCATGACAGCCCAGAAAGACAAATGATTATGATTCAGAACTATTGTATAGTATTTTTAATTATCATTACTTTGGAGATCCAGGGCTATTCATAAAACATTCAGGGCTGTGGCCCTGGATGTCCAGGCCTAACGACTCCCCTGTGTGCAGTTACACATTTTCAGTGTCCCAGTGGTGAATCTCAGTGGTGAAACAAAAAAAAACAAACAAACAAAATCTTGTGGGTTTTGTGCAAGACTCATAAAAGCCATAAAATAACAGTTTATTGCAACTTTCTATATATGGACTATACGGTTGAAGTATATTGCGAAAGTTTTACATACTACATCGAACTCTTTTATTTTAAAAAGTGTTTTTTTTCACAATATGGGTCCGAAATACTATACTTACCAAAATTGAACGACACATCTTGCATTGTGGATGGGTTTACTAGGCGATGCAGCCTTTCACACTGTTTAATCCAGAGCTCGTACATCCTCTTGTGTCTTTGGTTTAGGTAACAGGTCAGATTTCGCTCTGTTCTCAAAACTGTAGAGATGCTGAG
>JBBPCZ010000037.1:16385225-16412725 GCA_037974445.1 Brycinus macrolepidotus | reverse complement strand
TAACCTCTATACACTTGCTTATGCGGTCTCTGACACTGTATGACTCACTTTTAAACACGGGCAAAAGCACAAAGAAAAAGTAAAAAGTTTTTACTGCTTTTGGTCTGAAATGTCAATTTTGTTCATTAATTGAATAATTATTGTTTTAAAATTAAAATCCCTGTTTCTACACTCATATATAGTGCACAGTTAGTCCATTACGGAGTTCAGTGCACACGGCTGAATCGCCAGTGGCTCTTTATTAGGCATCTTTATTAGAGCCTGCATTTTAAGTCCTACATCAGAATCGGAATCAGAAAACTTTATTGATCCTGGAGGAAATTGCTTAACCCGAAGGAAATCGCTTAAGTGCATAGTGCACAATGTAGGGAGGAGGGAGCCAATCTGTGTTTCTCTCATTAGTGTTGCTCAAAGTTTAGTTAAGTGTTAACATGATTCGGGCTTTTTCCAGTATCTGATTCATGATTTTGGCTAGTATCGGTATCAAGTATTGGATCAGCGCACTCCTATTATTTTACTACTTATTATTTATTCATTTATTTATTGATTTATTAGCGTAGAAAAGCTCAGCATTCAATATTTATCTATATTGTGACTGTAAATAATTATTAGACATGATCAGGTGTGGATTTCAGCTGCAAAATTCTAGAACTAGAACTGGGCAGTTTGACAATATTTGTCCATATCATGATAAACTACGTCAAAATATTATTTCATATTGTTTTCTGAGTATATCCTAGAAACTTTTTTGTCTGTTCCAACTTATCAGATGTCAAAAATATAATCGTGACACACTGTATATTGTGAGATGGTTCAAAATGTTGCTTAATTTTCAATAACGATCACTATATCACTGTGGCTAGAGTGCAGTGGTAATGGTAGGTAGCCAGTGAAACTCCAGCAGTGCCTTTATGATGAACATCTAATTATGTCTCGATCACAATATGCTAAAAGGGCCTTTTGCCCTGTGTCTGGGGGGATTTCTTACACCAAAGGTCTCACTTTACATTTTCACTTCAAAAGAAAATGGACTCTTTTCAAAACTGCTCTCTCCTGCAGCTCCCCATAACCACATATTTTTAATAGTTCTTCTGGTACGACGTCACATAAACCCCATAGATCACTATTAACCAGTGACAACAAATTAGATCAACTGACCACAAAAGGTTTTCGGAGCAATTTATCCCACGAATGCAGTGATGCAAATGATATTTTATAATTAATTCAACTACAGCCATTCAGCAAATGTGTTTGAGATTAGATTTGCCCTCATCAGTTTGTCTGGAGAGAAAATAAGGGGGGACAACTTACCCTGGAGGACCTCATCCTCCCAGTTTACTGAACTGAAGTGAGTTGAACTGGGTGAGGTAGATCAGGGAAAACACTAAAATGTGGGACTCCAGAGTAAATCCAGAATTGACACTGGGAACGCTGGGGATATATCCTCAAGACTTTTTGTTAAGGGCCATTTCGTCCTCGCCTCTTTTTGAAACGATCCACACCGAGGTCAAATAACGACTCCCCCACCTCCCTCCCTCCCACAACAACAAATACGATCACCACCACCCATGGTCTACAAATATGATCTGCATGGTTCCCAAACTGATGCCTGTAGACTCCAGAACCAGGGCTGGGAACCTGGTCAGTGAATACACTGAATCAGGAAAAATGCAGCAAAGCCAGATATTCAGCCCCATTATGAGCCCTGCGGAGTGAATGATCTCAGTTTACTGTCCCTCATCAAGGGACTCATAACCATCCTCAGCAGAACCCTCCGTCAGAGAGCCACTTTCTGTAAGCATCACCATAAAAACACAAGCGTGGTAAGATGTTCCTTCTGCCTCCTTGGCGACAGTAAGTTCTCTAAATCTGGAAAACTTCAGCTGATCAGCAGTGTAAAGCAACATGTTCCGTGATCATGGAAGGCACTTGGTTTAAATCAGCCAAATAAACAGAGAGCCTTGAAATGTTCAGTCCTTATATGATGTTTTTTTATTCCACTGGGTAAGATCAGTCCTCTTTATGACTGCTTTGTGAATTCTGGTGCTGCTGCCTGAAGTGGTGAAGTCTAGTTCATTTTTACAGCCCACAGTAAGTCATACTGTGTCCTAAACCCCGTCCAAAAGTCTGATCCACCTTAAGGAAGAAGTTCAGTTCATTTTTACAGCCCACGGTAAGTCATACTGTGTCCTAAACCACGTCCACCAGTCTGATCCACCTTAATGAAGAAATCTAGTTCATTTTTACAGCCCACAGTAAGTCATACTGTGTCCTAAACCCCGTCCACAAGTCTGATCCACCTTAATGAAGAAGTTCAGTTCATTTTTACAGCCCATGTTAAGTCATACTGTGTCCTAAACTACATCCACAAGTCTGATCCACCTTAATGAAGGCTGGATGCAGTTTGAGCGAGTTTTGAAACTTTTGGGGTTGTGTTTACAGAAAAGGTTTGAGTGACTATTAACTTACAGTAGTAGCAATGTTAGCGCAGTAGCTCCAGTTCTAAACAGAAGCAGCAAAATTTGGACTCCAAACATGTCTTGGTCAATCAACTACATGTGGGGTCTTTGGAGCATTTTGATATTTTGCCAAATTGCTCATTTAACAATGAAAACACTGGGAAGTTAAAAGCAGAAATGACAGCTAAAGGGCTAATGATGAGGATATTTGGCACGTTGCACCAGAAATCTGTTCCAAAACCATGCACATAAACACACGTGTGCGTAGCTCGGTACACTAATCCACATCTCCACGTCAGCACGTTTTAAATTTAGCAGCATGTGAGCAGACAGTGGGTTTGAAAAATGGTTAATCAAATTATCTGCTGATGAATATTAATGCCTCAAAGGCTAATGAGCATCTTAATGGGCAAACACTAAATAAAAAAGACAATTTTATTCCAAAAGTGACTGTCAAAACAGGCTGGACACGCAAAGACTCAGGATAACTTCCAAAGTGTTTGAAGTGGTTTTGCGCTAATTAACTTTGACCATATTTAATTAACTCACCTCAGTAAATTAGACAGCGGGCATATCAGACTTTCTGCTTTTGTAATCATCTCCTTTTTTCTATAAAGAGAAAGAAAAGAGTATTTAAACTTTCCACTTGTCCCTCCTCCTCCAGGCCTATCCCAGCTGAGCAATCCAAGACCGCTGGGTGATATCGCTATTGGCAACGGCTGCATCAATCTTTCAGCACGTCATAATTTTAAGTGGGTTATTTAAATTCATTAAACGCTGCCATACCAAGAGCTGCCGAGATCATTAGACTTGCAAATAGCATTTCTGTAGAAGTGTCTAGTCTTAATGCCCGCATATTTTACATACCCGCAGGCGGAGAGGGAATATCCCGGCCGTACGCCACTTGTGTTTTCTTCTTTAATGAGTGACGACACGCAGGAGTGGGGGAACGGTACTGGAGCCCGCTGTACCTTCACACCAGTAGAGTGCATGGGTGGGAGTGCATGGATGGGAGTGTAAAACACGTGGAGCCACAGAGGGCCTTTAGGGGCCCCTCGCATTTGGAACTCAGCCCTCCCCCAAGATCTTTGGATGAGGTTAGAATCAAAGAGCATATGCAATAGAAAACCACACTTTTTCTGAAAGATGTTGGTTCAAAACATTCACTCCCCAGTCCATGTAGTCCAAATATGGAACCTAAGCCGCAAAAACTGCCTGTGTTTGTATAGCTTTTTGTGATGTCACAAAAAATGAATGCATTTAAGTACATCTGCCTATTTGGCCTATGGCAGGCTAGTTGTTGCTGTTATAGTTGAAGTGATACTATAAGAGGTTCCTAAGGAGCACTGTTATCGGAAAATGTTGGTACTCACAGAGTACCTTTCAGCCAAACACATTGTGAGGCTGGAACAAAGGAACAATTCTGTCGAAAAAGAAAAATACAAATGACATCTTGTCCAAACAGCAAGAGAGGTAAGCAAGGGACAATGAGAAAAGCAAAACACTCCCACTGTAACCAACCAGGCTGTCTCCTCCATGCTGATGTTCCACCTTGAATACTGCAGTGCAGCCAGCTTAAATACTGATGAGGACAAACTGATCCATGAGGTGGAGAAAACTGAACTGTGGGAGCCTCTGTGGTTTAGAAGGACATTCACCAAAATGAGAGTTTCTAGGGAAACTGCTTGACTACTGAAAGTCTCAGTCACTGATTTAGTTTCAGTTTGTGTTTTTAATCTGTTGGGAGCTGCTAATATCGCCTTTAAATGACTTACACAAATGTGAAATGTGGAGGTTGTTTTCACAAGCTACACTATATGGACAAAAGCATTGGGACACACCTCTTAATTACTGAATTCAGGTATTTCAGTCATATCCATTGTCACAGGTGTATAAAATCAAGCAGACCAAGACATTTTGGACAACGCCATGCTTCCAACTTCGTGGACACAGTTTGGGGAAGAACCTTTTCTATTCCAGCATGACTGTTCCCCAGTACACAAAGTCTATGTACTGGTCAGGCATCATAATACTTCTGTCCATGTAGTATATTAGCTAAGTCCATAGACATTTTTAGCTGTAGATGTATTTTGAGACACAAAAATACCCCATTTAGTTGCATTTATCTGCAGCAGCGCTAGTTTAGAACTATTTTTTTTAACAAACTCTCTAGTTAATTGGATGTTGTGTCATCATTATTTCAAAATTTAATAATAATAATTATAGACTGTGATATAATACACTCAAGATCATGCTTTACCGTGGATATTGGCACTGTGTGCTGATCTAGTTGGCCTTTTTCCTCATACTTATGACTGTGGTGCCTGTATCTGATGGCATAGCAACTCCTCCTCATGTATTATATTTAAAAAAACAGTTTAGTTCACACAGTTAATCTAACCTTACTGTGACCCTCTGTCACCCTCCTGTTATAGCAGGCTGTTAAATGGGAGGTAATCCTTCGTGTGTTATGTTTAGTTTACTCTGACTATGGTAAATATGACGGGCAAGTTTCTAACGGCGTTGCAGGCGTTGTCTTTCTCACTATAACAAAGTCTCTGATTGTAACCAGCTCCCTACCACCCCCGCCCCTCTAAGAACAAAACAAACTTGTTTTATGCTCTTAATTATTGCATACAGTGATTATATTGCTGAATAGTGATACCATACTTTTTTAATTAGAGCTTCAAAACATTCTGCCTGAAATATGAACTTTAATTAAAATTAAATGACTTTCCAAACAACACTGTTTTTATCACCTGCATATGTTCACAAATGGCATGCGTGGAAGCGAAATGAAACACCGCTGTTCAGTTCTGAGGAAAGAAAAACAAAGTATATGTTCGGAATAGAAATCTGCAGTAATTGTGTTCATGTATAAAGTTCTTAATATAACAGGCAAGGCTGGAAAACAATGTATGTATATGTATATGCGACATATGCATTGATTTAATTGAATTACTTACCACATATGTCTTGTTTTGCATGGTGGGTTTAATAGAAGATTATATTAAAGAGGTGCTTGTTTCAGGGTTTGTAACAGACTGCATATTAATTAGTAGAAAACTTGTAGTTCTACACTCTGGCTACTGGATGAGTTCCACTTTCTTTACTGCTTCACGATACAGGTGTGCAGCTATTGACTGACCCCAGGACCATTTTTGACTGGATATTATTTGCATGGTGTTCCATTCTCAGTGCTTCAGTGACTCTGACAAGGTAGTGTTTGGGTGTTTTACACACATCAGTGTGAGAGTACCTGAAATATCCACCCAAAATCAGGTCTGTGGTCAGAATTCAACCACTGATGAAACACAAACTGTGCATCAACAGCTGGGTCACAGTGTCTAATTCTACATCAGCTAGAGGTTTCTAATAAAGTAGCCACTGAGCGTACACTATATGGACAAAAGTATTGGGACGCCTGACCATTACACCAACAGGGACTTTAATGACTTTGCATTCAAATCCATAGACTTTAATATGCAGTTGGTTCCCCTTTGCAGCTAGAACAGCTTCCACTCTTCTCTGTGTGGGCCAGTCAAAATATTGGAAGCATGGCGTTGTTCAAAATGTCTTGGTCTGCTGAAGCATCAAGATTGCCCTTCACTGGAAGTAAGGGGACACCTGAATTCAGTAATTAAGAGGTATGTCCCAATACTTTTGTCCATATAGTGTATGTTAATATTTTTCTGAGCATAATAGCTAATTTAGTCTTCTGTATGAATTAAGAACCTTAATTAGAATTTATAATACAGCAGCAAACATCTGGACAGAAATGTATGCAGTGCAGAAATGGCCTAATTAGGGCTGCATGATAAGAACACAAAATTAGTATTGCAATTATACTGCTACATGTTGCAATTGCAATACCTTTCAGTATATTAAAGGGCTCATTTAACCACTTTTCTTGAACTAAAAAGGCTGAAAGCGTGCAAATATTGTTTCAAAATGTACATTCTTCAATTCAATTCAATTCAATTTTATTTATATAGCGCTTTTTACAACCAAGTTGTCACAAAGCAGGTTTACAGAGACGAGGTCCAAGCCGCTAGTGAGTGAGCCAAAGGCATCAGAGGCGAGGAAAAACTCCCTCAGCTGGAGGAAGAAACCTCGGGAGGAACCAAGACTCAAAGGGGAACCCATCCTCCTCAGGTCGACCCGGAGAGAAAGGAACGAGAGTCTTTTTGGGGATAAATAACAAGAGAAGGCCTTCATGAACAAGCTTATTGACAGATAGGCCATCTAAGGCTAACAGAGTTGGTACCGCTAAGAGTCCATAGAGGTAAATTTTGTTCTCTGCACATCCATACAGTCCATCTATAGGAACAAAAAACACTTTTTTCAGATCAGTTTTTGTGATGTCACAAAACCAACATATTTACAAATAGCCTACAGCAGTTTAGCCCCGCCCATTTATGCTGAAGTTCTAAGGAGTGTTTCAGCCCTGTGCTGCCTATTGAATGAGCTGCCATACATGACAGCCAATCAGAAATGAGCTATTTTGCACATATCAGGCACAGTAACAAAAATAGCCTGTTTTTGGAAAATGGCCATGTAAGAATAAATTATGATGAATTATGAATTATATTTCTGGTGCACCAACAAAAGGGTTGGTTGGACACAAAATAGTTTCCAATGGAAAACTGTCTAAACAGGTTTTTTTCTCCATTGGTCCTTTCAGGATTGGATTGAAGGCCTCACACTTTTACAACATAATTAGAAAGAGGAATCAATTATGTTTTAATTTGCAAGTGGCACCAATTTTGAGAGAGAAAAGCCACAACATGTCTTCAGGATGTTCTAGATACATCACAAGCTCCATGTGTGATTACCCTTAGGAACAGTAGCAGGAATTGGTATCACCACAGAAATAATTGTCTCTTTATTTGACCTTGTTTTGACATTTCTGGCCCAAACTGAAGACCTGGCTCTAGTCACGTTTTTGCTACTGGATTAATCAGTCAAAAAAATAAGGGTGAATAACGTTACTGGGGAAAACTGTATAAAAGACATTTTTTGTCATCCATTTCAACACAGCGTAAACACTGTCCAGAAAGGACAATAACCCATCGCGGACGCTTGACCCAAATCTACGACAAAAATAACCCCAAATCCACCGCGATGCCACGCATGGGACCCCAGAGCGAATTAGAATCTGAGACGTCCTTATTTCAGCTAAAGGGAGCCTGTTAAGCTTTTAGGATCAGACTGTTTGAGTGCAGTTCATGTATAATGATTTGCCTTTCTGCCGGGCAATAAATGGATTGAGTGAAGAGGGGGGAAAGAAGATAAAAGGAAAATCTTTAAAAGCCTCGGCGGACTGCTGCTCTTTAGCGCCATGGTAGCGTTTGTGTGACTCACTCATAAAGGGGGTAAATATGTTTGCTGATTTGTCCACCCAGACTCTGGAAAAAAAGAGCGTAGTGGATTTAGATGAGAATACATATCAGCTTATAGTGCGTCTTTGAACATTTTAAAGGTGCAGGCATGTTTGTTTGTTTGCGCAATAGTTAGTTAATTATTTATTTATTTATTTTAGTCATGCATTCATTTATTTCACTGTGACATTGCCCACCAAACACCATGGCGGCTTATGGTGCCTTCCATTTGAACTGGGAAGTCGGAAATTCTGAGGTCCTAGTAGGAAATTTCAATTGGAAAAGTCCTTGAAGTCAGATTTCTGACTCGGAAAGTCTGAGGAACTTCATCAACCCCGGCCTCAAAATCCAAGATGGCTGCTCCATGCATCATAAGTTATGAAGCTGTAGTAAATACTGTCAATAAGCACTTTAGTCTTATTAGTGTCTCATTAAATCAGCCGTACACACAGTGCAGTCCAATGTATATCTGTGGATGTGTTGCAGTGTTTCTATGCGCAAAATACCACGTAATACATCTGGTATGGCTAACAATGGCTAACAATGGCTAACATGGCTAGAACCTGGCTTTCCAACTTGTGCTAGAATGCTGTTAATTTGGGTGTGATGTCATTCCCAGCTCTGCCTTCCCACTTCCAAGGTAAAGGGAATGCAGCATTAGCTAACATAAACTCTATAACATCTACCTAGGCCACTGCTCATGACATTAAAAGCAAAATAAGAGTGCTCTGTTCAAATGAAAACTTGACACAACAGGAACAGGAATGCGGATTCCTTCATGACCCAGCAGCAGATGCAGCAAAGTCAATTCATTTAGTAGGAAATGACTGGAATTATTAAATGAATTTACAGAGAACGCAAAATTAACTGTAACAATGGCATGTTACCATAATAAGAATCCCATCAAATTCTACCATTAAATGTATCTTCTTGCACTATTCTTACATAAAAATTTAGCACTTAGTATTCGCCTCTGGTTCTCACACTGTCCTGAAACTTGAATGTGTCCTCATATCATTTGTCGCTTTGGATAAAAGCGTCTGCCAAATGATTGTAGTGTAATGTTTCCTTAAGTTAACTGAACATTGAAATATTTGTTAAAAAATGTTTTTATCTACGCCTGCTGCTGCTGCTGCAAGTGATAATAGTAGTAATTATTAATTATTAGTCATGGTTCTTGGCAAGAAAAGAATTGCCAATAACCAATGACTAAGATGTGTTTATATTATATTCTTAAAATTCATCCACGGAAAAATACTATAGTTTAATACTTTAGTTTATAGTGTTAGGAAAATGTTAGATAGAAGATATGTAGTAAAAATTCAAACCTCAAAAAATTGGATTTTGTTTTTTTTGTATTTTCTTTTTCAAACCATCCCCCCACCACCACCAAGGAGAAGAGCCCTGCTTTCGCCAGCCCCCTTAGGGAAGACCACCTAACAAGAGTAATTTGAGTTTAAGACCCCTGATCTACATTCTCATTATAACAATAATCCTACACAGGTTAGGTATTCACAAAGGAGCCATAATAAAAAGGATACGTCTCGTTCAGAGCAAAAATGCTTCTTTTCTTCGTTGCTCAGATTAAATGTGGAGAACACAAGCATAGTGCGGTCATGCTGAACTTTCCACATGACCCTTTCACCCACCAGTAATAGGAGACGTCAGTGCTAAGCTCTTGCAACCCCCCTTTCAAGAAACATTCCCATTTTCTTCAACATTGCTGGCAACACCTTCCATTTCCACTTCAGTGCCACTAACGTGCCTTTCACACAGCTCCCTGCACCGGCCGCGCGACGCCCCGCTCTGCGTAGCAGAATGCGGTGTAACTCCATCCTCTTTCGCCTCCTGCTCAAGACAGAGATTGATTTCTGGGATAAGCACGCCCGCATCTCACTGCTGTCTGTTTCACGAGCGCATGTTTCTAATGGCATGGCGAATGGCCTATAGGCAGAAGTGTAGATTCATTCCACAGGCCCTTTAACAGCAGGACACTTTTCCACCAAAGCTGATCCATGTCATATTGCATAGCGAGCAGTTTGAGAGCAGATACATCAAACCCTTTAAAATCAACACAACATGTCATTTCACCGCAGGCCCCCAAACTGCACATGACTGTATGTGGTTCTGAAAACAACTCATGAAAACAATCTAGTTTTCTGTGTGAAATATGAAACTGCTGACACATTCACCAACAGCCAACACTTTCAAATGCATGCAAAGCTATCAGAGAATTACTGTGTGATGTATTATATGTAGTAAGATTTAGTTGGAAATAAAAGAGCTGAAATCTTGAAGTGATCATTGGAAATGTGCGTGTGTTCTGGTGTAGGTATGCTGGTGTAACTCGCTACTGCTTTACATCAGTTTTACTATGTTTTGTACTGTTTTGTATTGTTTGTAGGTATTTTTTTCACACCGCAGCTATAAGGCAGCTGGCAGAGAAAAGCTATATCACGGCTATGAGGCATCCAGGGCCACCAATTTAGTGCCACTATACTATGGCTATGAGGCTTCCCAGGCAGGTCCTTGACTAAACCTTCCTCTAGGCCTTGACTACCAGGCTTCCCAGGCCAGGCACTTCAGCAGTGCAAGACCTTGACTACGAAACTTCCCATGCCGGTCATTTTAGCAGTGCTAGACCTCGGCTACCAGGCTTCCCAGGCTAGTAACTTTAGCAGTGCTACCCTGCAGCCAAGCTTCAAGGCTACAAGGAACCTTCCTCCCCACAGCCAAGGACTCTTACAAGGTTAGCTAAGTGACCTTACACCATGGTGTTGGGAGTTTTCTCCTTGCCTGCAGGGGAACTGTGTGTATATGTGTGTGTTTTGGGTTATTACACTATCACACTATTGTTTAATTTTTCTTAGTTTTTATGGCTGGAATTTGGTGCTGCTTCTACTCTGAGCCCGCTAAAAAATTTCAGCGCTGAAACATTGTTTAATATTTTTGACACAGACTTCTTTTGTAGACGAGTCACCTCCGTAATGTATAGGGAGAGAGGGGCAAGTCGCCTTAAAAGTGTGCAGAGAGAGAGAGTCTCAAAGTCACGGCTATGGTGGCCAGAAAGCGACAAAACGGGGAACAACAAATTAGTCTTACGGAGCAGACTCACAAACAGACATCAAGACACTAAAGCTCAATTCAGTTATAAAAAAGACACGTATCACTGTTCGTTGTGGTTTAATTAAAGATAATCAGCCCATGAACGCGGCTATGTGTGCTTCTCCCACTTGTTTTCAGGCAAGAGCAGCTGGCTCCACCCGTTTTCAGCAATCCTTAACCATAGGTGGCTTGGTTTATGGCTTCGAGGTTCAGAGGTAAAACGCGGTGCTGCATGATGAGAATCAGAAGAGTCGCCGGTTCAGTAACCAGCTGTGAGCAAATGTTTTGTAAAACAAACTTTTGCATGGCCATAAAACCAGTGTTGGGTGTCTCCAAACACTAGTTTTATAGCAACCATACCTCGCATTTTCTCACGGAAATGAAATCCTGTTTTATCTGTTGTTTGTGGACTCTGCTGAAGAGCATCCTTGAGACTGAGAAAGGTCCTGAATAATTAAACTTATTATCATTTTTTAACAGTCAGCTGGGTGCTAAATGTAAATTACATGCAAATATTTTCCAAGTGAATAAAATATTTCACATCCACAAATTGTAAGTGAACTGAAAGACAAAACTGAGTCGGTGGAATATGATAGTGGATGCATTTTAATCAAGTATGTTCGGTGTATGTGTTTGTTCCCGTATTTAGATGTTTGTGAAGACACAAAATGATAGGAAAGCATGAAAAATATGCTGAAGTGAGAAGTGGGCTAACAACACACAAACCTTAAAAAAAAAACCTGGACAAAAATATGCATTGCATAGGTATTTTTTTAAAGAGGCCAGATTGTCTTCTTGTTTCTTGTTAAGGAGTAGGTGTACTATCGCTCAGCTATAGTTTTACAAGAACAATGAACAATGGAAGTTCTTCTGAATACAATAATTCTGAACTCTGTGTTTGTATTCTGTGGTGCGAGAGTGGGCTCCACTCCTGCTGAAACTGATCCGTCTCCAAGACGTGCAGAGGCGAGCCGGGGGAGGCCTGGGATGGGTCACCTTGAGGTGGCGTCACTTCACAACTGAGACACCTGGGGGAGGAAGGAGAGAGCTACTGTTCATCCATCTGCAATGGATGAGAACACCATCGCACTCACACGCACCCCTCACTCTTCCCACATGGGAGGTCCAAACGAGGACACTGATTTGTAGGAAACTCTTTATAGTGATAATGTGGTTTGTATGAGACACTGTGTCAATTTAATCAAAACAATAGCAGCAGTACAGAAACACTGTTTATATACTGCATAAATACTGTAATAAAACTGTTACTGTTTGGATACAAGAGCAATATAAGTGTAATATCTGTTAGTAATTTATGCTAAAACACTGTTTATAAAGGCATAAAGAGAACAAACACAGATACGGCGCTCACACCGCAGTGATTGGAGATTTGTTGGCAGGAATAGACTGTGGCTTAAATCTGTACCCGAAGGACACACTCAGGAAAAGCAGATGGTCAGCAAAAACACCCTGATTCTGTCACACACGCACACACACACACACACACACACACACACACACACACACACAAACACACAAAGGCTGTGGGTGGAAGCCAGTGCAGCACAGACACCTGCACAAACACATGGACCAGTCACAGCTGGACAGAAGCGGAGGAGAAGAGGGAGGGAGGGAGAGAGAGAGAGAGAGAGAGAGAAGGAAAGAAGAGAAATCAGAGGGAAAGAGAGGAAGGGAAAAGAGATAGAAAGGACAGATGGAGAGAGAGAGTGAGAGAAGAGAAAAAGAGAGATAAAAGAATGCGAGAGTGTGTGAGAGAGAGAGAAAGAGAGAGAGAGAGAAGGAAAGTAGTGAAATCAGAGGGAGAGAGAGAGGAGGAGAAAAGAGATAGTGAGAGAAGAGAAAAAAGGAGATAAAAAGAAGGAGAGAGAGAGAGAAAGAGAGAGAGAGACAGAGAAGGAAGGAAAAGAAATCAGAGGGAGAGAGAGGGAGAGAGGAGAAAAGAGGAGATAAAAGAAAGAGAGAGAGTGAGGGGGAGAGAGAGAAAGAGAGACAGACAGAGAAGGAAAGAAATGAAATCAGAGGGAGAGAGAGAGGAAGAGAAAAGAGATAGAAAGGCCAGACAGATGGAGAGAGAGGCCGAGAGAAGAGAAAAGAGGAGATAAAAGAAGGAGAGAGTGTGAGGGAGAGAGAGAAAGAGAGAGAGAGAGAGACAGAGAAGGAAAGAAGTGAAATCAGAGGGAGAGAGAGACGAGGAGAAAGAGAACGAGAGAAGAGAAAAGAGGAGATAAAAAGAGAAGAGAGAGAGAAAGAGAGAGAGAGAGAGAGAGAGAAGGAAAGAAGTGAAATCAGAGGGAGAGAGAGAGGAGGAGAAAAGAGATAGAAGGGACAGACAGATGGAGAGAGAGAGCGAGAGAAGAGAAAAGAGGAGATAAAAAGGAGAGAGAGTGTGAGACAGAGAAAGAGAAAGAGAGAGTGAGAATGAGAGTAAGTGAGTGAGAAGTTAATATGTGCCATAACTCACTTAATAGACTTAATACAATTCATTTAATAATAATTAATAAAGAATATTGTTTAAAAAAAACCCTGGATTTATTGATCCTCTTCAGAACTGGAAGAAAAGTGCCAGTAAAAGTGCAGTGGAAAATTGAGTGGAGGTGGAGTTTGCAAATCCAATATTGATGGGAGTTTACTGTAGCCCAGGGCAACTCCTCCACCCCCGAACGCTGGCACAGACCAACCAGCTCATCTCCACCAGCACCGCCAACGCACAGACCTCTATAAATAACTAACCTTTCATTCATTTAGGGGAGAAAAGTTAAAGCAAAATGTCAGTCAGAAATCAAATGTATGCAGCTTCCCTCCAAAACCAAAGTGTAGTTCGTCTGTTAAGTGTCTTCAGTTAGGTTCTTTAGTGGCTAACAACGAAAGACAGCTAGTTAGCATCATACAAACTGCACATTTACACTGATCAGCTATAACTTTAAACCCAATGCTATCTTATTACAGTCACAGCTGTCAAGGCAAGAGATATATTCGGCAGTGAGGGAACTGTCGGTTTTCGAAGTGTGAGGATCTGAGTGATTTTGACAAGTGTGAGATGGTACTGGCTAGATGACTGGTTCAGAGCATCTCCAAAGTGGGAGGTCTTGTGAAGTGTACAGTGGTATACAGTGATTAGTAGCTACAAAAAAGTGGTTTAGAGTAGGACGACTGATGAACTGGCCACAGGACCATGGATGCCCAAGGTTCATTCATGAGAAGGCTGGCCTGTCTGGTCCGATCCCACTGAAGAACTGCCGTAGCACAAACTGCTGAAAGAGGCCATGCTAGTTATGATAGTAGGTATTTGAACACACTGTGCCTCACAGCTTGCTGTACTTGAGACTGCGTAGTCACAGACCAGTCAGAGTGCCCATGCTAACCCCTGTCCACTGCCAGTGCACCTACGTGAGCATCAGAACTGCACAGGAATGGTTCGAGGAACATGACAAAGAGTTCAAGGTGTTGTCTTGGCCTGCAAATTTCCTAGATCTCATTCCAGTCGAGCATCTGTGGGATGTGCTGGACAAACTAGTCCGATCCATGGAAGCCCCGCCTCACAGCTTACAGGATTTAAAAGATATGTTGTCCATGGCTTGATGGATCAGAGTTGTTTTGGTGGCATGAGGGGGACCTACACAATAAAAGGCAGGTGGTTTTAATGTTATGGCTGATCAGTGTAAATCATCACACGCTCACCTCGAGTCATGGTCAGTTGTTTGTTAATCACCAGTAGACTTGCTTATGCGGTTTCTGACACTGCAAAACACACAGTTTTCTATAAACATAAATACTTAAAATAAATTCAGCCATTCTGAAGCTTGAATTCCAAATTTTAGGTGAGTTTTTAAGCTGTGTCCTATTTGAGTAACTGGAACTAGTCGCCCCAGAGCATGTGTGTAATGGTGAAACAGCCACAGCCTCTTCGCTGGCGCAGAGCTATCTCTGGCTGGTGACCCACAGCATCAGTTATTGATTAGTCATGGCTGGAGGCCAACATGGACCTGGTGCACTTGGACGTTTTAACTATTCAGAAGGGACTTTCCTTCAGGTCTGTCAGCAGAGAGGCATCTCCTTGCAATGTGTGTCAGTGAAGCTCGATGGTTGAAGAAATGTAGATTGCAGGTGGCACAGGGGTAAACATGAAACACATTCTGCTGGATTATTCTCCATCAGGCAGGCGAGGCCTGAAAGAGCGATACAGCCATGAACTGAAACGGTAAAGGAAGGGGCAAGAGCTGTATCAGACAGTGGCAGCTCTCTTTGGGGAGAGGACCACGGCCGAAAATAGAAGTAATGATCGCGCCTGAATAACAAAGACCTTAGGGAGGCGGGGGGGGGGGATTGGGGCAAAGTGAAGCTGCTTCAGCGAAGGCTGGTTAAAAAACAGTGAACTGATGGTTTAATAGTTCAGTCACCACCTCACAGTTCAGGATCCCACAGATAATTAAAGAATGGCCTTTTCTGTTCCAACATTAGGCAACAGAATGAACAGCCAAGCTCACACCCTCACCGGACAGATTAACCACCAACATATCAACCAATCATTTTCCACTGCCATGTTTTTATTTACTGTGGTTGGGACCAATTTTGTAAAAAATAAATAAATAAATAATAATAATCTAGGTTTTATGGATGGTCTATACATGTCACTGACTGTAGAGCCGTAGTTTAACCAGGTTCTCTCAACTGCCAGGATAGATTCTTTACTGAAACAGTCACCGTAAAACTGATACACACAAGCTCATGTTACTGTCTTATTAACATTAATGTATGGCATGAATTGTACAAGCTGAAGACATACATGCGTAGTCTAGAACAGCCAAAAACTGTTAATGTGCATCATGGTTATATTAGTGCTACAAAAACATTATGGATTTTCTTTGCTGTTTTACATTCTGTAGGCTTAAACTTATTTCTCACAAGAGATGCAACATCATCTTTGATTTGGAATGTCCATCAGATCCACAAATGAGGTGTATGTACTATTTGCCTCAACAGATCTACACAACATATCAAGGCACTGCTCTATGTTAGCATTGTGAATGGTACAAGAGGATCTTTAAGTACCATTTCTGTAAGCATTTCTTCCAATAACCACTGCCTCTGAAGTGATTACCCAACGGTCTTCTCCAATTAATTCTGTCGCAAGTTCAAAGTAATGTGTTCTAACCAGAAACTGCATGCAATTAGTGCTAGCATCTCAGTGCCTTACGTCTGCGAATAGGTCTGATATGTACCATTCACCAGCGTATGCTGGCTTTAATTAGAACTCCAATTAATCTGACGCTTTTCCTACAGAAAACGGTTCAAATAAGTTTGCTGTTGTAAGATTACTGAACGCTGGAGCTGCTGTATAAATCACAACAAGCCATGCCGGCAGGGCTAGCTGAGGTAGCGAGTTGAGCTGAGAGAGCTTATTTTTGACAGCTGACTTGGTTTCGAGGTGGCACTAGGTGTCAATGTTGCTGGAAAAAGCGACTCCTCCCCTCCTACCCCCACGCGTGTCCCGACGTTCCATCTCACAGAAAGAAAACTCGCATAGTGACAACCCGCCTCTGTCTGGCTGTCGCTCCATTATTTAGAGCCTCTCCTATCCCCAGTGAGGGTCACTGCAGACAAGGCCTTTTTGTGGCCCATCCCCCCAGCTGAGGCTTTGATACACCAAGGTCCCTCTAAAACATTAAGAAATTAATATTTTACATTTAAATATAAATTAAATATGTTTTCAGAATATATAAATTGTGCACAACTTGAAATTCATTTGGCAAAAGGGAGGACACTAGTTTCCTAAGTTGTTAAAGTATACCCGGTAATCTCACAGATCAGACGTGATCTTGTAATGAGATTACATGACTTGGGACAGTTGGACATTTACATTTACATTTACGGCATTTCACTGACAAACCTTATATTTGCAAGAGGCAATATTTTTTTGTAGGTGGGACTTTTCAGCCCTTACATTCCATCCTTGGGCTAATGACCAGCTTGTTAACCATCAGAACATGTAAACGAGTGTAGCATCGCATCCTACTTTGAAGCAGTGTATTGGTTTGGATTGGCACACTCGTTTTGTCACCCCACACCCCCAAATATGTCTACATTCTCACCTACATATACTCCAAAAGTTCTCCTCAGACGTTCTTGTTACGAGATCACGTCTGGCCTTGTGAGGCTACTAATGATCAAATCCCTCCTGAGGTGAAGTGGGTGGGTTAGAAAGGGGAAACACTAAAATATGCAGTACAGGGGTAGTCCAGAACCAGGCTTGGGAATCCATGGTGTAAACAATGAGATTAGAGTTTGGTAACACTCAGCCTCAGCTCCATTTGTCCCACTCCTATCTGCGTTCTCTAAAAACAGGAACGTAAGCTAAAGATTTCACAGTTACAGTTACTGTTATGGTGTTTGGCAGACGCTCTTATCCAGAGCGACGTACATCAGTCGTTCACATCTGTTCTTCATATCTGCAAAGCTAGACTCAAATCAAATCTCCTTTTAACCAAGTTACTACCAGCTAAGTTGCACACGGTAGCAAACCCTGTCAAAAGAAAAGTCGTCAGAGGTTAGTAACACAGTAAGCAAAAAACATGGACAAGAGTGAAGAGGATTTTTTATTTTTAGTTTTTTAATTTTTCATTTTTTAAACAAATATAGGAAAAATGTGCAAGCATGAGGAGTAGGGTGAGGAGTAGTTAGTCCCCTAGGTGCTCCTTTTTCACCTTTGTCATCATTTTGCTGAACATGGCCAACCCAAAGCTGGGCGATTTCAAATTTGGCCATATTTTGCTGTGATTTCGCTGACTCATTTCGCAAGTCACTGTGACTACTTTTGTCCATTTGGGTCAAATGTGTCTTGCCTGGTTGATTACATTTGGGATAAGGAGAAAATCTCTCCAGCTGAAACCCCTTTGATCCTTCAGAAACGTGACTGTAGCTGACCCAGAGCAGGGCCATTTCAAATTCTGTCGCTTTTTGCCCTTGCCGTCTTGTTTCGGCAGCCGAAAGCGTGTCAATATCCAATCCATAACGTCACTTACAAGATGAGACAATCCCATACAACGGAAAAAGGCATCAGCACTTTCCCTCCACTGCCGGCTTGTTGGTATGCGGCCCACCGAGCTCCTGCACCCATTACTCAGCCCCGAACTTCCCTCTGCAAGAGCTGGCCTGCAAAATCAATGGGATGTAATTTTTCTGATGCTCCAGAGAGGGAGAGAGGGAGAGTGAATAAGGCATGTGCCACCTCCTGCTCGCGTTCAGACGTGTGACTTCCAACCCAGTGGAATTCCAGGCTTAAAGAGGAACCGACTCTAACCAAGACCGAACTCTAAACGAGAGGCCTGCGGTATATCTGCCGGAAAGCAGCCTCTTCTCCACCCCTAATTGAAAAGGTAGTGATAAACTATGCAACGGGTCAATGCCCTTCAAAGCCCATTACCTCACACACAACGGGGTGCTCAATTGATTACAGCCAGAAACTGCTGAATCTCTTCTCTCGTGCACTTACACATCCTCTTTCCTGGTCTGCCTCTGATCCAACGGCATGTCTATAGCTTCTGGCATCAATGATATAAAATAATGCCTCATCTGATTCTAACATCAAAAACTCTCCCGCTTCTGTTGAAGAGTTTTTGAGAGCTTTGTCATACAGCCAGTGCTGCCAAAATTTTGCTGATCACTCCCAAACCCTTGACCATTTCTTGTGGCTAGAAGGTAGACCCGCTGGAGACCACGAAGGCCACAGTCCAGATAACGGCTATTGACAGAGGAACAACGGAACAAAGGTCAAAAAATGCAGCACATGGCTAGCTAATTCCAAAAGATCCCTCTGTGACTGAGAATCCAACACAACACAACTGGTACTCTCTGGGTGGGATGGTTTCCCTCCCCTCCACAGAAGGGGACTTGAATCAATTATGCCGACTGATTTGACATCACCTTTCCTGCCTGCACCCGTTGAATTAACTGTCAGTGGGAGATCTAACTAGTTGGTGGGAATCACTGTAAACTGTGTGATAACAGTGGTCTTATATGTTTATTGCATGTTTCTCTGCACAAGATGATGCAAATCTTTGCTGAATTCTGTAGCAGACATCACAAGATTTTCCGGCGGTCTATAATGCAAGAGAATGACAACATTCTACTTGCGCCCTCTGTTTCATGGCCTTGCAGGAAACCTTTGGCATTACATAGGCAAGGTTTTGGCAGTAAAAAAATATTAAGAGGTCAAGAAGGAGAGTCCATGGCTGTGGAACAAATGGAATGCCCGTTCTCCAGTGTGAAGGTGACCTCTTTTGGGTCCATTAAAACTGGAAATGAAATAGCTACAATACCATTTCAAGGTATGTGAACTAAAGTCTGGGTCAGCCTTTAGTTCACAAGGTACAAACTGTGAACTAAATTGGGTACTAAAAAGACCACTTAAGAATTTGTCTACAATTTCCTTCTGAATGAAACTGGATAAGGGCGTCTGCCAAATTTACTTCCAAAAGAGATCTTTTGAATGTCTTTTTAGCATGTTGAAAACACATCCTCTAATGTTTTTTTCAACATACAATGTTGACAATATTGCCAAAACACCAAGCACAATTTGTCCAAATATTTGGACGGTACCCAGTGACAGCAACAGTAACATTATGCTACAACTGGCAACCGTAATGTAACTGAATTTGACAGCTTTTGCCAATTTTCTGCAAATAGTTAAGCTCTCCAATAACTTAGCTTTCTAAGGGCCTTGTATGAATAACAGCTCAAGCTGCACCATTCCTTTTCTAGCAAAACTTACTGTAAGACAGTAAATCATAGACATTCAGACTTGAGTCCTTCACAGGAATTTTGTGCACGTAGAATCTCCAGCTGCCCTTCAAAAACCATGTTCTCATTAAACCGACTTATCCGACAGATCTTTCAGGTGTTCCTGACTCCCGATGGCCCCAGCATTAAAACTGAATTATCCTCAGGATTTAACGCTTGATGCAGAATGGCACTTGTCTCTGATAACTATAATGCCGTTTCACTAAGACTTTTCAACTGTGCCTTAATGGTTTTCCACATGAGCGTGCCGTCTCTCTTGATTAATTCTTTCACCGGGTCCAAAGGCCTGGACAGTCCTCTGTTTGCTGCTGGGACAATTTGCAGGGACAATATGGATCACCTAGTGGATATGCAGAACTGCAGTCTCATTTTGTACGTTTAGAGGCACCGACTCCAGGTCTGTAAGAAGCACGGGGCGGATTGGTACCCATGTCCTTCAGTCCCTTTTCGCTTTGAATAGCTTTGTCAGATTCATTTAGGACACAGCTTTACAAACAGTGCGGCCATCTAACTAAATGCATGACCCACTCTCTTCAGGTTCATCTGCTCCCCATACAACTAATCTAACCCCCCTCTTACTAACTTGGCCTATTTTCAACGTTCATTAAAGGAAAAGTCCCCCAGGCCTCCAGGATTTTGAATTTTTTTTTCCCCGTTCCTGTTTTTTTTTCTCTTGTGTCTATTTTTACCTATGTCTTCAGAGACACCTTATATCGACTAGAACTCATGATGAAAGTAAAAGGTTTTAGACAACTGATGGGTTCTTAGAGAAAAAAAAAACAGAACCAGTACAGGCTACAGCTGTGAAAACATAGACCACTGAAACGAAGCTGTTGCAGGTGGGAGTATCCAGGGAAAAAAATGGAGAAGGATCCACGGAGAATCATCTGAGCATGATTACACTCCGCTGCTGATGTTAAATCAGTTCATTAAATCGACCAGGCCTATTTCGAGAGCAGTCTGGTATTTTGAAAAGAGTAAACATGTAATTGCAATCAAGGGGGGTCTTATGTGCGCGCGTGGCCAATCAACACTCCATCGAAATGCCAAGTATAGAACGCTGTCATCAGCCGAGGCGATGGAGGATCTTGGAAGAGGTTGAGCCTCGCTGACATCCTGAATGACCTCAGACAGGTGAGTGACGGGTGTCACTCTGCCCTCCGCAGCCATCATGACTGATACAATCTCTTCTGAAGTGAGCATGACAAGGGCTTCGCTTCAACATGCGCTGACAGTTCCGCAGGGCTTAATGCACCCCTGCCTCGCCTCGATACAGTAGAGCGGGTTTAGGGTCTTTACAGTATTAACTTAAAAATACGCCTCTTCATCTGATCCCAGTGTTGGGATTCAGGAGGATTGTCCAAACATATGTGTAACCCCCCCCCACCCCGGCATTGTCTCCTACATGCCACAAATTCCTCAGGGGATCCAACTTTACTTTCCCCTTTGATCCACAGTCCTCCCTATTGGCTTAAAGTCATATGAAAGGAATCCAGACTAGTATGATTTTCCACTGTATAAGCAGCACATTAAGGACAATGTGACAGGTGCCCTGCTGAACAGAATGAAAAGCAATGAATGCTAAACATACAGCATGTTCCACTGTGTATTTATAGATATGGCAGTTTTTCACTGGACTCAAACTTAATTATAGAACCATAATTCAGTTAAAGGGACCATAGCGTGAGAATTCTAATGTTTGTTTGATGCAGTATGTAAACATTGTTCAAGTAAAAAAAAAATATGCAAAAAAAAAAACTGTAAAAATGGCATGTTTTGAAATCAAGTTTTTGTGATGTCACAAAAACCAACACATTTAAACATCCATTTACTTATCCTACTATTTGGCCCTGCCCAATCATGCCAAAGTTATAAAAAGTGGATCAGCCTTGCCTCTTTTGGGAATGAGGCATCATGGAGGGCAACCAATAAAAACAGAGGTCATTTACATAGATCAGTTTCACTGAAACTCTTCAGGTTTAAATGTAACTCAAGAAACAGTATGATACATATAATACACCTGGTTTCCACCTGCATTCAAAGGCCATTTTATCAGAAACATCTACCACATGCAGTATAGGTTTAAACAGAATGACTGTACCCCGACATTGTTACATATCAACCACTGAATTAGCTTGAATTTTAGAAAATTTGGGGGAATTCCCCAAAGACCAAGATGATAGTTTATTAGTTACACCTAAACTGAACCTTCCCTCACTGGCCATTTTATCAGAAACACTTTCCATATAAATGCCCTTTGTAGGTTTACAGACTGTAGCCCATCAGATGGTGCACAATTTAGCATCCCCCTGTAACATTTCCATCAACGTACCACCACAGGAGTACTGTTGACCACGTTATTGGGGTGGTGGACCATTCTTAGCACAGCAGTGACACTCACATGATAATGTGCGTAGTGCTGGTACAACCTTGTTACACACTACACACTCGCTAGCTTCTTTTGGCCATCTCCTATCCCTTCAGTGGTCAGTTTCTGACCACAGGGGCGCTCCTGGGTAGATCATTTTGGGTGGTGCAACCTAGCAGCTGATGTGTGTTAAGGTCACAGTCAGAGAATCTATCTCACTGTAAGGGTGGGCAATGGCAAAAACACCTGAAGTGTGTCTATAATGGGATTTGTTGTTTCTGTCATGGGATTAAATCTGTTGTTTTATGGTGTAAATAGTTGCACAGTGTCATAGAAGTACTGACCACACCCATAATATACTCAGAAAAGCATAAAGTGACCATTTATCACGATAATGAGACATTGCTCACCCCAATTACAGAGACGTTAACAGGACACTGTACAGCAGGAGTGTCTGTGATGAATACATTTCTTTATTCAAATGTGACTTCATGCGTCTCCTGCACATCAAATGCTTCGGCTGTAATTGTTCGATAATTAGAGAAGATGTCAGCAGTTTTTCAAAGCAGCCATTTAATTAAGCCGTGATGAGTTTAAGGTTCCTGACAATAAAAGTGATGAACTGCAGCTCGGGCCTTGTCAGTTATTATCTCTGCTGCTATTTGTTGCGGCCCTAGATTTATGATGGAGCGACCTGGCTGTCATCGGCAGGTTCCTTAGCTTAATTCTTCACCAGAAGCAGCACAAGGGATACAACCTCGTTCCTAAACCATTATTTGAACATTTAAGAGCAGCGTAGAGGAAAAAGATGAAGTCCGTTTATGTGTAACAATGAATAAAATGGTAACAAAAGCTGCAGAGCTAACCCACAATGAGGGAACTGCCTTTTCCTCTCATAAACCCAGCATGGGGGCTCACGCTATGGACTGCTTCTCTCTCAGCAGGGCTACACTGCACTGTGAGCAAGGCTTCGCTGAGCATGGAAAATGTGCTGATGCTTCCATCTTCAGGCCCCGCATATGGGACGCTGATTCATTGTGCTGCTCCATAAGCCCCTTCCCGTGGCCCTAATTATCTCAACCAATGTGAGTGATCCAGCGCCTTGAGGGACCATCCCCTTGGAGTCGACCATTCAGGTACCACCCCACCGAGGCATTGCACTGTACGCTGGTATGCATTCATTAATAAGAACATAAGCAGTAGGCAGTCCATGGAGGAATTCCACAGATTTTTCAATCTCTTTCATAATTAAATGGCTGAAATGTAAACAAAGTCATCTAGAGTGCGTTCAGTGTGAAACACCAAAGAGAAACGAGTCAGAATTGTTCACAGTGTTGGTGAATGGAACCAGACATCTTAGGAGTTGAATGTCTCAAAAACCTCCATCACAGAAAGTTTATATGAAACGGTTATGAAGACACTGCCAGACGCCTGAAACAATGGTTTACCAGTTTTGAAGTTTTGGCATATGTATTTTTAACACCATTCATGGTAGAGCGGTCCGTGCAGGGCACCCAGTGCCAAAACAGCTCCCAAATAACTTACTCGTTACTTCATATTTGCTGCCATCAACATTATAAATAAAAAGGTTCACTAGTGGGTTTGGATTGTAAATGGCTATATTTGTGTAGACGCAACCCCTGGTTCCATTCACAACCACTGTAAAGAGTAAGCTTTTCTACAATGAACCATTTCACACCAAACCCACTCTGTATGACTTTGCATCTGAATCAGTGAATTACGCAGAAAGCAGGAAAAAAAAATGGTGGAATTCCCCTTTACTTCATCTACATACTGGGGACACACCAACATAGGTTTTTATATCCATCTTGAAACCACATTCACTGTCCATTAGATCAGTAACACCTACCATAAATGCACTTTGTAGGTTTATAGACTGAAGCCCATCTGTTGCCGCACAATTTAGCAGCCCCCCGATGAGCTAATGGAAAGGGATCCTCATAGGACCACCGCTGACCAGATATTACCTGGTTTGTGGACCATGTTTATCAGGTAGAAGGGTGTTGCTGGAGGGTCTCCACTGTGTGTAAACGCACCAGCCATTTTATTAAAACCTCAACTCTTGTAGCTCCAACTTATTGGTGTTGCACTTTGTATTAGCAATCTTTCAGACCTCCATTGTTTGACCACAGAGCCATAATCTCAGGTGGAAGGGAGCTATCCTTAGAGCAACACCGCTGTACCTGATACACTCATACCAGGACCACCTCCTGCATTATATCTTGCAGTCTTAAGGTGGTCCCCTTTGCAGTTATGGGTGGAGTAGCAGAGAGCTGAAGAACTGTGCAGCAACAGATGGACTAGTCAGTAACTGTACACTTACAAACTGCACCTGCAGGAATTGTTTCTGCAAAAAATTTTTTTTTAAAAAAACAGACTGGACACTTCAGTGTGCATCAGAAACATGTTAATGAATTAAGATCTAAGCATAAGAGCAGCACGTAACAGATTGCTCAATGACAGCATGAGAAAGGGCACACATAAATCTAACAGTGTTTTAAATATTACATTAAAGTGAGACCAGCAAACAGAACCCTGGATAAGTGATAATGCACACCTTCTTTCTTCTCATTTACAAATCAGACAAAAATCAGACATAAGCAGAGAAACTGACGTACGGGAGCCGTAGGCCGCTGGCTCGGAGCCGTCCGGTTCTGATGGCTGACTGCATTAAGGCCTCACGCTCTTTTCTCCTGGGAAAGAGAATATGGTAGAGGCCAGGCAGGCAGAGGAGGAGGAGGTGAGAGAATGAATCACTGCATCTCCTTTACTGAGGCTTTCTTCTCCTCACTCTCCTCTAAAGGAGCCCCAGGGCTCAGAAGCTCTTTGTGCCAAAGCATCTTTCCCAAACCAAACGAGTGACTGCCCAATTTCAGCAAGGAAAACGCCGGATTCGCAAAGTCCTTGGTGGAATGTGAGAGCTTGGACAAAACTAAGGGACTGAAACTTAAGTGCTTGATCACAATTTCAGGGTTCATGCAAATTTAAGGGTCCAAATGAAATCTGAGGATTAAAACAGGGGTCCTAGATTAAATTTGAGGGTTCAAATAGAACCCCACTCTATTCACATAAAATTAGAAGACATGACAAATAAAAAAGTGTAATTAGTTTACAAATGGGGTTCCAAGCAGAATTTTTATAAGAAGCATAGATCAGACCAGCAGTGCACTAAATAAGACACCACTTATCACACAAAGACCCAAAAGAAGCAAACACCTCTGCAGCATAGACAGGAGACAGCTATAAATTCACTTTTACACAAACAAAAGAAAGCAAAGCTGATATGTTTCCCTTTGTGAGGCCTGGACTTTTTTTTTTTGCATGCAACGATCCTGACACAGGACCATCTTCAGTGTACGTTTATTTTTTGGGAGCACTGGCCCATCCTCACGTCTGAGCATCGCTTAGGAAGTCACACACTGCCATCTGCAGGCAGAACTCAAATGTTCAAACTACTACCAAATCTACTAAATGAGGAACGATTAACTGAAAAACAGGAGGATAATGCCTGTGAACACCTCATGTGCATTTAGCTTAACATCAGAGATGACAAATCATACTACAGCAAATGTACTGCAATCACAAATTTTGCTCAGATTTTTGTTCAGCTAAGTTGATTTACCAGCTATTAAAGTTGATTTACCAGCAATTTGATATAATGAGAACAGGTAGTAGATAGTTGGACAATGAATGGAGGCCATACACAAGCACACATGGAGGACTCGAGCATACACACTGTGCAAAATTCATTTAAAGCCCAGAACACACTAACCCAGTGGTCACCAACCCTGGTCCTGGAGATCCACCTTCCTGAGAAGTCCAGCCTCAGCCACAGCCTGAAACACCTGCTCTGGCTAATTAACTTCTTCTGGAGTCTCTGATTGGCTGGAGCCTTAAGTAAGGGAGGAGGGGACAGCATGTTTAGTTCTAACACAGCAGGACAGCAGATCTCCAGGAGGGATGGTGATCACAGCATTAACCTAACATTCCCCAACAAACCCCATCAGCACCTTCGCTGCATTCATGCTGTTCTCCATTGATCACGATCTAGAATGTCATTCTCAAGTCATGCCATCATAGAATGTTTCCACCTAGCATTCACATTATTCTTCTCCATTCACACAAAAATTCTTCGAAAATTTCTTATTAATTCCTGCAGTTCCAAAAGGTCTCCCTCATTCACAATGTTCTAGAATGCTCTCCCCCTTCATGCTCCTCCATTCATAAGGTTCTACAATGTTAACACTCATGCTGTTCTATATTTTCCATTCACAGTGTACAACAATGTTTGTCTCCATTCAGTGTGTTAGTATGGTTTCCTGTCATTAACACTGTTCTACACTTCTCCACCATCTTCAAGCAGGTTCATCAGTTCTTATTCTGTGCCAAGAAACGCTAGAAAGCTGACTGACAGCATCACAATGCTGTTGTTTGTTGGGTCAGAGTGCTCTGGGCTTAAGCTTACAATTCTTGAACACATCAGGCTACACTGAGATTAGGCCGAACTCTTGTTATCCCCATTTTCAACTATTTTCCTCTTCTTCTCTTCCGCCTCCACTTTGAAAACATTTGCTCTGTAATATTGGAGTTCTTTGATGCTCTCCTGAATGTCGCCCAGCGCTCTGGAAAGACAAACAGCAAAGGTTACACTTAATACAGAAACAGGCTACGATGAACTGCTTCATTATCTAGATCAGATGCTTTTGTGCCCATTGTAGGTGCTTTTGGTGGTGGACAGGGTCAGCATGGGTGCTCTGACCGGTCTGTGTTTTGACACTTTTCTATCATGGCTAGCATTCTTTTCTTTTTTTTTGCAATTTGTCCAACAAGCTCTCAGTTTATAATAGGTTTTTATAACTGAGGTAACTTAGAGGTAGCCTGCTGTTCTGGTGTACTTTGTTCATTTTAATTGGCTCATAAATTTTTATGTACTGTTATGTTCTACTTTTGCCCAACTGCGCTGCCTCACAGTCACACTGACCTGTGCGATGCCCTCTTCTGTGGAGCGAGTTTGTAGTCTTCGGGGAACCAGCGTCTACACAAAGGCAAGAGAAAAAAACCCATTAAAAAACAAACTTTTTCCATAGTGACTGCTCAGTCAGAACCGGGCAGTTTTGCAGGTGCTCTGGATGCTAGGATGGAAAAACCACTCCTGATGTGGTCAGACGTATGCCTAAGCACATCTCGCGGGAAGCAAAAGGTCAGAAAGGTCATCTGATCACAGTCACAGCTAATGCTGTGGTATGCACCACTGGCCACAGAGAACCAGTTTAGAGAGACACACACACACACACACACACACACACACACACACACACACACACACACACACACACACACACACACACA
>JBBPCZ010000037.1:16349085-16362472 GCA_037974445.1 Brycinus macrolepidotus | reverse complement strand
GTGTTTGTGTGTGTGTGTGTGTGTGTGTGTGTGTGTGTGTGTGTGTGTGTGTGTGTGTGTGTGTGTGTGTGTGTGAAAATTTGGGCAAACAATAAAAGCTGTATTGAAAAAAAAAAGAGACAGATTTACACAGAGCTCTGACAGACCCCTGAGGACTTCAAAGTCAAAATGTCACAGGGGGCAATTTCTCACAGACTTATTCCCGCGGCTCTAACATTAATTGCAGGAAGGCAAATAGTTAGACCAATAATGTGTGTGTCTGTCATTTGAAAGGTTGCGCCATGTCGACAGGGTGAAGTCATTAGCTCGCTTATTTTATTTTTTTCCCCCGCTTCGCACCGCACCAGAGTCGCTGGCCTCTGCGCTGGAGCCGCTTGCGGGACCGTCTGGGTCCTCCCTCCCTTCATCAAGCATAATTAAGCAGAGACACTTTACAGAACACATAATAATTCAAAAGTTGTGATGCCACAGTGCTATAACTGCGCGATAAATTTTTTGCAAAGCCAGAAGGTTGCGATAAGAAAATGAGCCCTCTAGCCAATCACAGTGTTGTTTACTGTGCACTGCTAACCAATCAGATGAGTGTTTCCGATTGTTTTGATGAATCAAGGTGTTTCATATAATCCAAGAAAAGAAAGGACAAACTTTAACCATGGCTCATAATTGATTTATCAAAGTCATCTTAGAGGAATAAATCAGATTTAAGGTAAACAAAAAAAAAAATCATTTTCAGTTTTCCACTGACCCCAGATGTAGTCGATCAACCAAGAGTCTGGAAGTTTGGAATTTTGCTTGTTAAGTTTAGTAATTTTACTTCACTTTAGTGTATTATTCATAAATATATGCAAAAACAACTCTAAACCCACTCAAACCGCATAGAGCTCGTCATTAAGGTGGATCAGACTTGTGGATTTACTGTAAGTTGTAAATATGAACTAAACGTCGCTGCCAGAAGCAGCCGTTTCAAACATCACCAGGGCTGGAGAGGACTGACCATGAATCATATTCCTCTGTATTTATTTATTTTTTATTTGTTCCATTTATATAGTGTCTTTCTTTCTTTGTCGCTAGATGATGACTGTTGAGGCGGTTTGTAAAAACAGACCCTGATGTGTAAAAACAGACCCTGTTGTGTAAAAAGCCTGCCCACTCCACAATGTATTTTTGATTTTTATGGATCGCAGTAAGTCATGCTGTGTCCTAAATCTATCCACAAGTCTGCTCCACCTTAATAAAGTTTAAGTTAGTATTTGTATTCCATCAAACAATTTATTGAAGGCATATCGCAATATTCCTTGCCCAGTCAAGATTATTCACAGTGGTGGTGTATGGAATCAGACTTCTGAAGGGAAGAATCCCTTTAAAAGCTCCCTTACAGAAAGTTATTATCTAGAAGGGTTAGGAATACACGGCCTGATGTCTGAGACACTGTTTCATGTTTTGTTTTGCAATGAGCCTTTGGTCTAAAACACTTTTAGGACAGAAAGGTCATAAGGGAAAAGGCAAAGTGGTCTTCAAATATAAAGTACAATGAAACTTTATGAGGGCACTCAGACTTGAGAGCATCTGATAAACGACTGTACACAAAGTTTTGAACCCGACTCTCTCGTCCACTCGAGGTAAAGGGTTTTGTGTTAGTGCCGCGCCTGCACTTCCGAAGTACAGAGCCACTTCTGATATCCATAGAACATTGTACAAGCCTATTTTTTTCCCCTCCAGAACAGTTTAGCAGAGTGATGATCCAGCAGGAAACACAAGCCGGCCTGAAATTGCTCTCAGCCACCGCTTTATCTGCACAGCTTGTAGCAGTGAAGAGGCTGACCACACCGGAGCCCATCACCGCAGAGCCACGCAGATATCTCTCCTAGAGCCGCGAGAGAAGACAAAACGCTTCTCCCTTTCGTTTCCTCCTCATTAGCTCATTTTCCGTACAGCGGAGGAAAAACAACACAGGTCACAGACAGAGACGAGAGGGGGAAAAAAAAACACTTTTAGAATTGAACCATTGTTATGTCTCCTTTTTAGTGCCGGGTTATGAAGAGCAGGCTGGTGTTCGTATGATAATAAGTTCATTACACAGCAGTAAAGACAACAGGGACCAAAAAAGGAAGAAAAGACAAGAAAATTGCCTGCTTTGGTGCCTTTAGCAGCCAAATACTGAAATCAACTCCAAATATTCATAACCATCAGAGTGGACTGAGCGGATTCAGATTCGGAGTGCATAATTTGGGGCTGCAGAACATACTGTTTCTTAATTATTGACCATTGTGATACTAATAGTGCACAAGGCTGGAATACGAAAATGAGTTCCTAATCATTTTTAATAGCCTGAGCGGTCAGCACTTTCCCAGATGTTCCAGATGAGCCTTCTGAAGGTTAAGAGAGGAATCAAGGCCATCACATGACACAACAAATCTAAAATAATTAAGGTTCCCACACCTTAAACATCAAATTCAAGTCCAATTTACTCAAATTCAAGGATCCAACACACCACAGTTTCAGACTTGGTTTGAGGTTAATTACTGTCCGTTTAACATTGGCTTTCTTGATTGCTTGCCGCTGTTTAACCTGCATCACTCGACTTCAGTCGCTCACGAACGCGTGCAACTGCGGCACTTTCTCGAGGCAGGTGGTGCATAAAACAAGCACGCACTGACGGCAGGAGACACACGAGCAGACGGAGGAGCGTAGCCTGGTTACTAATGTTAAGTTTAAAAAAAAAATCAAAAGAACTTCCATTAATGTTATGGCAAATCCATCCATTCATCCATTATCTGAACCGCTTATTCTTAACCAGGGTCACGAGGGGTGTTGGAGCCCGTCTCAGTGGTCATAGGGTGAAAAGTGGAGAAAAACCCTGGACAGGTCTTCAGTCCATCACAGACAAACACATTCACACCTAGGGGCAGTTTAGCATCTCCAGTGCACCTGACGTGCATGTCTTTGAACCTGTTTGAGGAACCCGAGCACCCTGTGAAGTGACAGACCCATTTTAATTTATGTCCACTTTTAAAAACTTTCAAGGCGTTGATTTTTACTCAAATTCTCAAACTTTCAAGGATTACAAGGACCCATAAGAACTGTACAAATAATGCAGGCTGGTTCTAAACTATGTTACATTAACCATTAGAACTTGGCTGCTCTCCGGACCCCCTCCCTCTGCGGGTTTTCCCCGCCCACTTGTGGGCGGAGACTATCCAGAAAAGTTCTCCCAGGTTCAAATATCTTTTTTTTCGTTTGTTTCTAAGATCTAAAATAAATGTGTTCATTTTTGCTCTTTATGGTCATTTGTGTGTGACGCCATTTTTAAAACCCCAGTAGTGTTTATTGTTATTATGTTTTTAAAATTACAATAACTTTGGTTCTACGTGACACAGGAACACCAATCAAAGCTCAGCATGATGCCTGACACCTCGAGCACCAACACACACTGGGTGAACTTCCATATAAGGAGCTGTTTGGCTTTATGATGATTATTTACCATTAGTTGTAATTCCAGCATGGATCTGTGCCGCTCGCATTCTAAGGGTTAAAGCATTTTGCATGTGAATGTCAAGTAGTAAAATCACAGCGTGTTTTTCTTTTGTTCGCATTGTGCAGTCCCAGCCTGGAAGAGTGTAATTTCAAAGTCAGTCACCTCTAGAGGAGGCTGAACGTAAACTTCAATTTTGGTCTGAGAAATCAAAATTTAGTGCAATCCAATCTGAAGCACAGCTGGAGAAAGTCAGATCTGCACTCTTTTGATGTAATTTGCAGGGTGTGTAAACATCTTCTCAGAGTTCTTGTTGGTGTCGTTTATTTTATATCAAATGCCATCTGAAAGCCTTTCCACAGGCAGCGGACCACCGAAAAGCAGCCCCCATCACATGCATCTCTGCCCTTTATATGAATGGACCTTTGACCAAACGTATATAAGAAGGTTTATCCATACTGATCCCAGCTGGGCCGTTATATAATTAATATGGAAGTCATCAGAGGTAAGAAACAGAGGTACGAAATGATATCAGAGGTAAGAAATGATAATAGATTCATATGGTATCAGCAGATAAATGTTTTAAAATTACTGGCATTAGACAGAAAAGCTGAATGTTTAGGTCTGTGGGCGAACGGGCAGGTTTCCATGGACCACAGCTCAATGCACATAATTTGGCAAATGAATGAATCATCATGCCCCACTAAACTCACTAGTTCATACGTCATTCTACACTTCTACAGTGCCTCTACTGTGGCAGATGGCAAAAACAAAGTGAAACTAAACTTGCTGCATTGATTGCCTGCTATAAAATGTTGTATTGATTCACAGTGGAGGGTTTGTGTGCATCACCATCCCATTCTCTAAATGGGTAGAACTTGACTCTCCTCTAAATGTGTTGCTCCTTCAAACAAATCTACTGTAAATCTTTTGCCACACACTTCCCTTTTAGCAACTGATATACATATGTGAGATGTGATGTATGGATATGTTTAAAATTCTATAAAATGGAAGAAAGAAACCTTACATAAAAATACTATTATATAATAGTATTATACAAACTGGTTTAGGTGACTCTGAGTTACTCTGCAAAAACATCTGCAATTTATTCATTTAACTGCATTTGCAAGCCTATAGTGATAACAGACTCTACTCTTCTGTGATGCTAATCCAGTTAGATGTAGTCTATAGCTGCTAAATATTTATTTATCAATAAACGCAGATGCACGATTAACACTGAATATCTCCATCATCCCACAATTCCCATCTCAATGTGTCCAGAGTGATAAATTCGCCGGAAATAACAGCATAACAGTACACTGTCTGAACTACCTGAGCTCTACAGTCAAACCTCAAGTACCCAGTTCAGGAAAAGTTCCAGCCTGTCTGAAATCTAGCAGATAGGAGCAAATGAAACCATTAAGATTCCATCACTATTGCCTCTGTGCGCAATCGATAAAAAGGCCGCTTGCGAGTGGCTGTAGTAGTCATTTACTCACTGTTCACAACACACAGGCAACATACAGTTGCAGCACCGGAATCCTCCAGACAACAGAGGCGAGTCAAGAATGTGCTGATTAAGGCCTTCCCCAATAGCGCCGGTTAGAGAGCATGTGCCTCGACTTTCAATTGCGACGGAGAGCAAAAAAAAGAGCTGCTCTTTTTTAAAGAGTTACAACGGCGGCCGCTATCCAAACACCACGCACGCTATCTAGACCATGCATCATCTTCTGAAATCCATTTAGTTTCGTGATGGATCCACCATGGTTGAGCCAACCTTTAAAAGCCAAGATGATGGATTAAAACCACACTTTAATGACTAATTCATATGTGGATGTTATGAAGGTTCATGAAATATCCCTAATGCCCTCTCAGGGATTTAATATCTGAATGCAGAAATAGATCATCCAAGGCCTTAATGCAACCCTGAAGTAAGGGACTGACTGAGAACGGAAATCCCTCATGTATGACGTTCTAATGAAAGAGTACTAGCTGGCACTGAACAGCAACATTAGCATTCAGCATGGAGGAATCCCTGCTAACACAAGATAGCATGTGTTGGCCTTTTTTACGATGCATCACAACAGCATCCATGAACTATTCATGGCTAACGTCAGTAAGGCAGACATTCTGCTGGGAGCTGCGTCATCTGGTTTCAGTAAATGATCAGAACGGACACACTTTCATGGCTTTAGTGATCACGTAACCTTTTCCACACGTTTGTTTTATTGAACACTTATTTTGTAACCATGATTACTGGATTCTTTTTGATTGCTTTTATGCATCAACAAAGTCATTTTTTTTCTCTTCTCACAACTGTCCCCCCTTCAGCTGCCAAAAGGAGGCACTTGACACTCGTGTTTTCTTTAACGTGGTTCGGTCAGGCCTTGTGAATGGGCTCACTTAAAACAGCGGCCGTAAACATACATCAGTCTCAGAACAAGAGCGGATATCAAAAAGAAGGAGAAAAAAAATTAAGGTCCCATCACTCCAACCACTCGTGTGGGGACAAAAATCACAGTAGACTCGCACGGGATGCGGGATTTACAAGCTTGAGTGTAAACAACGTATTTTAAGCAGAAATAAAAAAAGGCAATTTAACGACAGAGTATTTGGATTTCACTGTACACACTCATTTCATTAAGCGTTTGAGGTCTGTTCAGAGAGCTTACATTAAGTAGGATATCCAGGAGACCTTCCCTCCGACATGTAAACGTGACGTTCGTCCAAAGCGATTCTTCATCGTTTATACTTTGCACAACAACCGATCCGCTTCGTCATGCAAGCAATGGCACACAATGCATTCGGAGGGTGTCACTTTCAAGATATGGCAAAAGCAAACCTTAAAAACAAAGGTGAGGAGAATTTACAATAGTGTGAAAACATTGAAAACAGGGACAGAATCTCATTTCGGACAGAGCGCCGGCTAGACACTAGGGCAATTTTCGTTGCCAGTGGTCCTCAGAGGTCCGTCCCTTTGTTAGGACTTTCTCTTTTAGTAAGGGAGAACTTGTGGCTGACATACACAGACACCTTTGTGCTTTGAATCACAGCTGAGTTGCATGAGGCCTCCGAGTTTGGCTCATGAAAAATTGATACAACTCCCAAGATTCCCCTTTTCATTTCACGAATGCTGGCTCCCTGTTCCTGTTTCTTGGGAAAAAAACAAAAAAACAAAAGCATGTGTGTGAAATCAGTCAGAGTCAGTGGCAACTGTGAGGATGAGGGAGTCCTGATTGTCATGGAACAATGTTCAATGAACAATGTTTTAAGTAACCACACGCTTGCTTTGAGCAAAAAGCCTCTCGCTATGAAACAGGTGGCAAAAAACATACATTTATACACAATGTCCCAAAGTATCCAGGCGCCCCTTCTAAATAACGGATTCCTCAGCTTAAGGCACACCCATTGCTCAAACAGGTGCTTAACTGTGCACACAGAGCCGTGTAATCTCCATCGAAAAGGTAAGTGAAAAGACATGCTCTGGAGCAGCCTCACTCAAGCACTGTTAAAAATAAAGGTGCCAAACAGGTCTCTTTGGAGTGATGCCTCGGAAGAATCACTTTACACTTCCCAAAGAACATGGCTCTTAAAAAACAGTTTAAATAAGATGGTCACTGAGGTGACAAGGTGTATAGGAGTTCTAAAGGTTTTTTCTTAGAGCCATACATCCAAGCCAAGAACCATTTAGGAACCTTTATTTTTAAGGTCACAATGCCAAGCATCAGCTAGAGTGTAACTGCATTCACTGGAGTGATGGAGCACCATTGAAAATGTTTGGGATGAGTTACAGTGGTGTTTGTGGTCCATTAATAATCATCCAACATCAGTTCCTGACCTTGCCAATGCTCTTGTGCTCTGAATGTAATCAAATCCTCATAGCAGTGTTCCAGTATCTAGAACAGACCTTCAGAGCAAAGGCTGTTACTGCAGCAAAGGGGGATCAATTCCCTATAGATACACTTGAATGCTGAAGAAATACTGGAAATATGGCACGGCTTCAGCAGCAGATGGAAACAAATGCAGTGGGTTCCTTCACATCTCTTGGAGAAAGCACATCTTAGGTTGGTAGCTCTCGTGTGATAGGAAAAGACCAAAGCATAAAGGGGAAGCTAGAGGGTGGTGATTGGAAACACTGGACACAAATCCAAAAAGAAAGTAGAAATGTTAGGCGATCTGGTATCTGGATACTTATGGACATCACCATCCAGGCAAAGCATGTAAATGAGCACGTAAATCCTCAGACGGGAGTCGTGCGGAGGCACGTTGACTCTCCTCCTCGTGGCCATGTCCAGCGTTTGCCCTCCTGCCCTCGGCTCCCGTTCCCTCGGGCCCTCACACGTGGGTCTGCATGCGCTTCTGCAGGGGCCGCATCAGGTCAGAGTTCTGCGAGGACGACTGCGAGTGGTGCGAGGACGATGAGGCTGAGACCTTGCTGGCCTTGTCGAAGGGGGCGTAGCCGTTGTCTGGCCTGCTGTAGCTGCTGACGCTGCTGTCGCACTGCGTGTCCTGGAAGGAGCTGGAGTCGCTGAGGGAGGCTCGCTGGAGCTCGCGCTCACACAGCTCAATGGAACTGCTGCCCATACCCAGCACAAAGCGCCCGCCGTAGTCGTACAGCCGGTGGTTAGGCCCGGCGCCCAGAGTGGAGTAGATGTTGGTGAAGGACATGCCAGTGGGAACCCGGTGCTTGCCCAGCGTAGCTGTGGCTGGATTGCGTGCCTCGGCAGGCTGGCTGGCAGAGGGAGTGTTGTGCTCCTTGAAGGTGTTGACACTGTAGTAACCATTAGTTGGGTCCTGAGCCAAAGGGGACAGAAAGAGAGACCAAAATCTTTCTCATGTTTTGTCTTTGAACCCATTTTGTAAGTTCATAAACAGCTTTTAAGACTTTTAAATCGCTAAATGCCCCAAAGTCTTGGTTGTTTGTCCTAGCAGAGTTGTATACTGAGATTTGCAGGGCCGAGTGCCAGGTTAAGCGCAGAAAAATGTGACTTAAAGGGCTAACCAACAGGGTCCAAGAGGTCACTCCCACTCCCATGTATCTGACTAGCTAGGTTCTGGTGAGGAACATGGGCTGTACTTTGTTAACTGTGCACACCCCAACTTGGCTGACAACTAAGCGATAGCTAGCTGCTCCGCTGCCAAAGCTTAATGGCAAGCCTTCATGTTTCAAAGTCTGCTTGTAATGCTTGATGTTTTATTTTCATGAAGCAGGTTGACCTGCATGTCACGTTTGATATAAGTGCTATGTAAATAAAGTTTATTATTAAACGTATCAGAAAAGGATCACTGCCTGCTACTAATCAAAATAGGTACAGAGAATGCCAAAAAAAACGGCCCCTGGCCTTCATAAGGGTCCCTTTGCCTTTGAAACATGTACTATTTCTGCTGCTGCTGTTCAGGTAAGTCAGAACAAAAATACCTGCATTAACCATCAAACAGCTATGTGCTAATCCTTTGGGTATATTTAGCTTCAACATTCGGCTTCGCGTTCGTCAGCTTCATAAGTGTCTTCCTTGTTGAGCAGGATTTGCCTGAATAATGACACTGTTAAGGTATCAGACTTTAAGAGTTCTGTGGTCCAAAGCTGGTTTAAATACCTGAAGGGTTTGAGTGCGGATTATCACAGTGACGGGTAGAATATGAGGGGTCTATTGAATTAATACTCTGTAAAAACGTACAAAGAAAAATATGTTCATTTATTTTAAAAATGCAAGTTTCCAACAGAGACTGGAAGCTAGGGGTCACCAATTAGTGTAGTATCCTTTAAATAAAGCTAATCAGTGACTGTTGGTTTTCACATTATATCGGCAACATTAGCATTAATGACCGAACTATTCCTTTAAAACATATTTTGGCCGTCATTATCTGTCTCTGGTTGTTTTAGGACATACTGTTTATATTGTCACCTCCCATATCAATCCTGCAATTCACATTAACACCACCTCGCCAAACAATTACACATATGGTAAGTGTATAAGGACAGGTTTGGCTTCCCTTTTCGCATGTGCGCAAAAGAAAGAAAAAAAAAACAGTGAGAAAATATGTTTTCTTCTGTCGTGTTTGTGCACATTCTCAAAGCCAAGGTCAAGTTCAACTAGCACTAATTATAGTCAGCGTGACATGAAAATTAGGGAACAGACTGATAAGTGCTCCATGTTAAGAAGATTACATGGTTTAGTGGTGTGAAATAGTCATCTCCTGCATAAACAGTCAAATCCTGTTATCAGCTAATTAAATGGGCCTTGATGATTCGTGCTGGCATAAGCGCATGTGAAATAATCTCGGCAAAAATTCACTCCCGGTTTATTTTAGGGTACATACATAAAATGTTGCTGTTTTTTTTTTTTCCCCTTAATCTTCACGGCACTTCGGAAGGGCTCACGAAACCAAACGCATGGTGGGGGATTCCAGGAAAATATTTTTCTGCATTTTCATTGGGAGAAACACTGCTTGTTGTTAAGAGTGCAGATGTTTCATGTTTTTGTCTACAGTCTACCTTGGGGCTGTTGTCTATAAATGGCAGGGGATAGAAGCAGATGCCTGAATCATTCCATAGGAACTGAACCCGGAGAGCCTGACACTTACATGCCTGTAAATAATATACAGTATATATGTACATATGGGGAGTTATTCTAGGCCTACAGTCCATTTAACCAAAGAAGTCTTCATAGAAGCAATGTTTCCCTGGGATTACTTGGAATGTACACAAGCAGAAGTACTCGAGGCCCATGTTCAATTACATTTTATTATTCTTCTATTATTATTACCACAGACTAAACCCTAGAGCAAATATTAATTGACTTCTATTAAACGGAATTTGCTTGCATGGGACCAACATGACCTCTGTCGCATTGCCAATTTAACTGAAACAGCATATTAAAAAACTTGAAATTGGTGGACTGAACCAATACAGCCAATCGCTGTAAAAGCACTTTCATTCCGTAGTTATCTTTTAATCAGACAAAGACATTATTCCCGTCTGAAAACACTCAAATTTCTTTAAAACAGAGATGGATGGCAGCTGTTTGTCTCCTCCCAGTGCTGAGTCATAAACGGTGAGCCTCTGCATTCGGAGCTAATTGAATTTGAGGTGGTTTTGATAGAGGGAGGCCCAGCGAGAACGCTTAATAAAGACGGATGAGTGTGAGGAGGTTCTCCTGGCTTTGCTGCCTCACCTTAATGTGCTGGAACTCCTTCTCCTCTTCCTGAAGCACCTCCAGCTGCTTCAGAACCGACTCCTGCTGGAACTCGCCACGCTCCATCTGCAGGAGAGAGAGAGAGAGAGAGAGAGAAAGAAAGAGAAAGAGAGACAAAGACAGAGTCAGAGAGAGATGCGGAGAGAGAGAAACAGATAAATAAAGAAAATGAAAGACAAAGACAGATGGTCAATGAGAGAGGCAGAGAGAGGCAGAGAGGCAGAGGAAGAGAGAAAGAAAGAAACAGAGATAAAGAAAAAGAAAGACAAAGATAGAGTCAGAGAGAGAGACAGAGAGAGTCAGAGAGGGAGAGGTAGAGAGAAAGAAAGAGAAACAAAGATACAGAGAGATAGAGATTTAAAGGAAAAGAAAGATAAAGACAGAGTGAGAGAGTGATGCACAGAGAGTCAGAGAGGTAGAGGAAGAGAGAAGGAGAAAGAAGAGAGACAAAGATACAGAGAGAGAGTGATAGAGAGAGAAAGACAAAGAGTCAGAGAGATACAGAGAGAGGGGAAGAGAGAGAGAGAAAGAGAGACAAAGATACAGAGAGACAGAGAGATAAAGAAAAAGAAAGATAAAGGCAGAGAGCCAGAGAGAGATACAGATGCAGTTGGAGAGGAAGAGAGAGAGAAAGAGAGACAAAGACACAGAGAGAGAGAGAAACAGAGAGATAAAGAAAAAGAAAGACAAAGACAGAGAGTCAGAGAGAGAGACAGGGAGACTCAGAGAGGGAGAGGAAGAGAGAGAGAAGGAAGAGGGACCATGATATAGAGAGATAACAGAGTAGCAAAGAGAGAGAACAAGAAAAAGAGAAAGAAAGAGAGTCAGAGAGAAAGAGTGCTGGAGTGGTGCTGTGGTTTGATCCAGTAGTAAGTCCTGATGATGACTGTATCCTGACTGTGTTCAGTAGTGAGCAGTTCTGAGATTATATTGACTGTGACTAGCCTTGCAATGTACTGAAGATACTTTGGTGACTCAGTAATGAGAGACGGATAAAGATGAACCTATTCGGACAAAAATAATTCACCTTTATCGGTGCTCATATATATATATATTTCCACTATGTACATATATACATACATATATTCAATGTGTACACACATACATACATTTATATAGGTTTATATATACATATATATATATATTTTGCATTAACACAAATGTCCTTATTTATATTTTGTATTATTTGTATAGTGTACTTTTCATACTGTACTGTTGGGTTGTATAGATTTTATTCTATTGTTTTGCTGCTCTTTGTTCTGTCCACTTTTTGCCACAATAATGCAAATTTCCCACCTGTGGGACTAATAAAGGTTTATCTTATCTTGATAATTGAAAGTAACATCTGCATTAGTATTCAACTCCAACTTCACTAACATGAAAGATGTCGCCATAATCAGGACACAACTGGCCTTCAACATGCCTTTACTGGTCAATCGTTAAAAATGATCCATCTCTATTGGTCAGACTGTAAATCTGAGGGAAAGATGTGACAAAGAAGACCTTAGAGCAATCTAAAACAATTTGAGGTAAAGTAGAAAAACAGAAAAGACTTCAAAATATTATCAAAGTGTTTGAATATCCTAAAGAGTACAGACGGATTGGTTTTGAGGAAGCATCATCAAACCACCCAGGCAGAGCCTAGGCGAGGGCGTCCTTCAAAACTCCCTCAGAGCAAAATGGGGACTTGAAAAGAAGGCTATAGACAATCCAACAAACACTCTGAAGGAGAGGTTAGTGGGTGAGACTGGAGTGAAGCTGAAGATATCAAAAAGCTCTCATTACAACTAGCCTGTCTGTAAGGGTGGCTAGAAAGAAGCCACACATCAAAGCATATCTGTAGTTTTCCAAAAAAAACATCAGAGTGATCCAGTTAAAATGTGGGATGATGTTTTTGTGGTCAGTTGAGACATAAATGAAGATTTGTGGCCAAAATTTAAAATGCTTACACTGTCCTCTGTTCAAAAAACACCTTTCCAGTAGAGAAGTATGGTGGTGGCTTCATCACCCATCCCCCACCCCCCTTTAACGGGGTTCTTTTTCTCCACGGAGGATAGTACAAAACACAGGAAAAACCTGTAAGACATGCTTCAATGTGATTTAAATAAATAAATAAATAAATAAACCTTGGAAGAAACTTCACCTTTGAGAAGGAAAATGATCCCAAAAGGAGTGGTTGAACAAGAACGGGTGAAAATCCCCTCAAACAGTGCTTAAAGCTGGCAGACCCATACAGACTTAAAGTTGTTATTGCGACAAATGGTGGTTCGACCAAGTACTAGTCTGAAGGAGCTGAATACTAATGCAAACAGAATTTTCAATTATTAATTTTGTTTAAAGATCAGACAAAAATTAATTTTTACTGGCTGGAACAACCTGTGTGCCATTTTTAATCCAGGAAAATGTGATGACTTAAGGGGACTGAATATAAGACGCTGTATTCTATCACCATTTACTGTAACTGTACTCTTATATCTCAAAATGTCGAAAATCCTTATGTATGCAGCTTTATAGGATATATGGAGAGTCAAAAACTGTCATATTTTCTGTATGGGCATTCAAAATGCCAGTACAAACTACACTACATGGACAAAAGTATTGGGACACCTGCCCATTACACCAGCAGGGACTTTAATGACATTGCATTCAGATCCATAGACTTTAATATGGAGTTGGTCCCCCTTTGCAGCTATAACAGCTTCCACTCTTCTTGGAAGGC
>JBBPCZ010000037.1:16320591-16346353 GCA_037974445.1 Brycinus macrolepidotus | reverse complement strand
GTCCACTTTCTGCCATAACAATGCAAATTTGTCGAAGGGATGGGACTTATAAAGGTTTATCTTATCTTATCTTATCTTATCTTATCTTATCTTATCTCTTTTGATTCATTAAAACACAAGGAATCGCCCACTTAGAGTGACTGGTCAGGCTGTTCATAGCACACAATAAACAACAGTAGTTAGAGGACTTCCCATATCGCAACCTTCTGCAGTATCAATAGTGGAAAGGCAACTATTGCGACTGATAAATGATATATTGTGCAGCCTTACGTTCCTGAAACAGCGGCAGGCTGCTAATAGAGCAGGTACGCTCTGGTGTGATTTATCAGGGCTGTGCGGTATAGACTGAATGCCAGTGGGAAAAGGGACTCACCATCATTTGCTTCATGTTCGTGTGCTCCTCGGTCTCCCTGGCCGCGCTGTGATCCTTATGAACAATCTCCACACGAATGTCGTTTTTCGCCGAAACCACCCCTTTGAGATCTGAAAGATATTGCGCTGATTAGCCAGACGGGCAGAGTCGCTAGCATCGCGGCGCAAAGGGCTTCAAATGAGCTTCAAAAGCGCTGGCCTCCACGTTCCCTGCTGGGGTTTTTTCGAGTGTCCCTGTGCTAGAGTGAGATCACAGCACTCTACTTAGTCTATCAAAGCAACGTGCACCGACAGTTTTTCCCAGACTCAGGCTGCTAATTTGAAAAAAAAGAGGAAAAAGAAGAAGTAGAAGAAGAAGAAGAAGAGGAAGAGGGAGAAAAAGAAGAAGAAGAAGAGGGAGAGGGAGAAAAAGAAGAAGAAGAAGAGGAAGAGGGAGAAAAAGAAGAACAAGAAGGAGAAAAAGAAGAAGAAGAAGAACAAGAAGGGGAAAAAGAAGAAGGAGAAGAAGAAGAAGATGAGAGAGAAAAGGAAGAAGGAGAAAAAGGAGGAGACAAAGAAGAAGAAGGAGAAGAAGAAGGAGAAAAGAAGAAGAAGAACAAGAACAAGAAGGAGAAAAAGAAGAAGAAGAACAAGAACAAGAAGGAGAAAAAGAATAAGGAGAAGAATAAGAGGGAGAAGAAGAAGAAGAAGTGAGGAAAAGAAGAAGAAGAAGAAGAAGAAGAAGGAGAAAAAGAATAAGGAGAAGAAGAAGAAGGAGAAGAAGAAGAAGAAGTGAGGAAAAGAAGAAGAAGAAGAAGAACAAGAAGGAGAAAAAGAAGAAGGAGAAGAAGAAGAAGGAGAAGAAGAAGAAGAAGTGAGGAAAAGCATGCATCGGGGTCTTACTTTCAGCCTTAATTGTGCTTGAGAGTTCTCTCTGGCGTGCAGAAAGCGACACGGGCAGTGAGGACATTACCAGGTGCATGTCTTCTGTGACACACAACAATAAACATGCAAATAAATACGGTGGGTTTCAAAACAAACAAACAAACAAACAAACAAACAAACAAACAAAAACAACAACACCGACAACAGCGAAAACCTTCACAGCTCAACTCCACTTCCTCCGACACGTGCGACAAAAGCAATAATTGCTGAGCAGCGGCTCCGTCTCACGGGACAATTCATTATTTCAAAAGCAGTTGGTCGCAAGAAAGAGATAATGAGGCTAATAAAGACCTGGATTGGATCCCCCTTCCCTTCTGCCATCTATCTAAAAATGAATCACGCTGTTATATCCGCTTAACGTTCTCTGTTCTCTTATAAAACAGACACCGGCTCCGGTATGAGGCCTGTTTGAAGCTGTTGGAAAATACTCGATATAAATACAATCACTGTGCATTAACCCTTAAGGCAGACACAGAAAGGTGGCAGTCTTCTTTACATTTTTACTTTTTACCCTTCATATCTTCGACACTGATGTTGATGCTGTTGCATTTATTCCATATGTGACAATCGTGACCTAACAGTGGTGAAAATTTGTTTAACACACACCTTTATGAACAAGAGAACACAAAAATGTAATATGTAAAAGTGCAATTTCGGCAGTTTGGTCAGTCCTGGTTAAATGGCTGACTTTTAAACATTAAAATCCATTGAGCTGTTGCTTGGCAAACATAGCCTACTGTTATTTTTACGTTCATAGCGATTATCGTTGATAATGTGTTAAACTAGTCCTTGTGTTTTATGAAACGGCAACAAAATCCAGTATTTGTCACAGTTTTATAAAAGAACTAGGCCACTCAAGGTCATGGGTTAGTGAGTTATCCCTCCACTTCCTAACAGCTCCGCCTTCAACGGGACATCAGTGGAACGCAACCTCGAGCGGCTGCTTCAGTTTCTTAGCATTACTCTTCAAAGACTGAGCCAAATCACGCCTCGGAATCATGTCGCACACTGCCCTGTGGAATTAGCCTAAAAACACACAGCGTCTCTAAGGACGTGTTCTAAACTCAAGGTGACGAGTTACTCTCGCCGCTCTCTTGTTCCTCGCTCATTTATCAGCAGCGGGAAGTGGGAGAGAGGGAGGGAGGGAGGGAGGGAGCGGGAGGCACTTACTCCTCTGGAGACGAGCGCAGCAGAAGGCCCCCAGGGTCCCCATGAGGACAATGAGTGCCAGGAAGGCTCCCACTGCAACCCCGATGATGACGGCCAAGCGCAGGGACCCTGCAGAGAACACAGAACCAGCAGGGGTAATCAACAAGACTGAGGCGCAACCCGCGAAAAGAAAAAAGGAAGGGAGAGAAAGAAAGAAAAAGAAGAAGGAAAAAAAACACCAATGGAATCTAGTCCATGTGTAACATTTGTCACTTGGGAAGGCACAGTAAAGCTTTTTCCTCTCTCCGCTTAAGGATTCAATCCTAGAGGGAGAGCCTGTGGAGTGACCCCTTTGAATAAAGCCCGCGCTGGCTTCTTGGGAGGCAGATCTAATAAATGAAAATGGGGCAGCATTTGAATGAGAAAGCGCCATCTAATTCCGCATAAATATTTCAAAGGACTCGTAAATGCAAGTAAAGACGATTTAGGGCAATTTAAATTAGATTACAAATGGAAGTTCCGATCATTGAAATGTCGTTATGGAATTTTGCAGACTTAAATTGTTGACATTTACCCAAGTAAAGGAGCTTATCGGGGACTCGTTGCCCTTATGCTCGAAATAATCAAGGCAGCACTCTTAATCACTCCGAGACAGGGATAAAATAGACTCCCTGCATGCACACATGCTCATATGCACACACACAAACACACACAAACACACATCCAAGTGCACAACCCTCCCACCTTGCTCTTTGAGACGGATGATCTCTGTGTCGGAGCCGAAGCTGTTCCATGCGGTGCAGTTGTAAATGGTCTGGAAGTCGGCGGGGACGATGTTACTCATGGTCAGCGTGGAGATGACCCCTTCCTCCGTACTGACAGTCTCCACAGTGTACCTGCCCGACGTCCCTGACTCCAGCACTGTTTCTTTCCAGGACCAGGCCTGCATGAAGAAGACATGGATTCAACGCATAAACAACACCAGTGGCTTTATAAATCCTTTGTAACCCTATATTGTAATTTTGTGAGGTCCTTTTTTTTTATTTTCTTTAAGAATTTGTACAGTTTTACAGTAAAACGACAGCAGACATTTACAGAATCAATGCCCACTTGGTCCTCCATCGCCTTTTCACTCTCCATTCTCCTTCCAAGTACGCGGAACCAGAACAAATAAGTAAATAAAACCATATAAACATTATCATATATGATAAAGAAGTATATAATGCCAAAATTAATTCAAAAACAAACAAACAAACACTGATTAACCAAGAAGACGTTGATACTTTTAGATTAGCGTGCGGTCTCTCAGTGAACTGTGACAAAGCAACAAAAGGAGGGTAGGCGGATATGTGCGCCGAGTTGTCTTGATTGTGGCTTCCCTCCAAAACTAAAGGCCATTAACTTTTCAGTACTGACAGCTCCTCTGCCGCAGTCATGCGACGAGCAAATGCATTTTAAATCCAAAAGCATTTACCAGAAATAGTAGGTCAATGATTCTATGAAAAACAACAGATGAACGAAAGATCAAACAACTACAAGGACTTTATAATTAAGGAGGACTCAACTTCATCACAGATGGAACAATGATGGGTAGGAGAAGCCAGGGTGGGGCTCAACATTCATTCTATGGATTAGGATTGTGGTACGAATGAAATAGGGTTTTCTTGGCTGCAGTTGCATGAAGACACCAAGACTAAAATATACACGAAATTTAAATGGATGCTAATGAAGGACACAATGGGATGAATATATAAAAAACTGTTATATGTGTGTGCTCTTACTAATATAATAGTGGTGTGTCTGTCTGAATGTGGAACTGAGATGGTGGTGTTTCTCACTACGCTCCATTTCAGTGCATCTGAATGGAAATGGCCATTTCTAGTGCCTTTATCAATACTATCAACATTTCTATCCATTTCGTGAGGGACCTAATTCACAAAAGCACCAAATAAATGGTTAAATAAAATGATGGAGGATAAATGAAGAATTTATTCATTTATAAACCTCTTTTTGAAACTCTGACATCTGTGACAGTCATTTTGTTTATGAAATCTTTACGTTCCAGCCTTATTAAGCCATAACCTGTGTTTACAGGAATAATTGAAATGATAAAAGATTAACATAATGGTGAGATGTTGAGAGTTTCATAGAGCTGAAATCAAACCTTACATGAGGTCATGCTTGTAAGCTGCAACAACACAACACATGAATAGAAAAATGAACCTTAGTTCACAGTGATAGTCTTTACTAATGCCAATAGTGACTCTTGTTTATTGGAATCAATATTCGCAGGAATTTTTACCAGTAGTTTCCCTTTTTTCCCCTGTTTTAACTGTATTGCAGTCCCTTTGTTTTATATCCTTGTTGTTTTTTCTTACTAGTCACTTTTATCATTATGTATTTTCAACAGAATAGTTGAAAGAGTTAAATTATTAAAACACTGACACAGAATTTTCTCCAAACAGATTTTTTAATGGTCGAAATAAGCCCTGGACCGGTCAATTATCAATACAATTGGTAATAACAGTCAAATTGCATTGCTTGATTTAAAGCTCATGGGCGATGTTTTTCTTTTCCTGGACCTCCTGGAGGTAATAAAAATATATGTGCTTATACTCATAAACTCACTATTAGAATTCACTATTTGTAAAAAAAAATGCCATAATACAGTATTTAAGTGGACATATGCCAGATTCCCCCACTGGTCCACATCGACATGGTAGTGCTGTGCTGTTGCTATATCTGGCAGTAAAGATCTACATGTGAAGCCCTTTCAGAGGAGTGTGATACATCAGAATTAAATATGTGTAACGTCACAGGGGCATCAAAAGGTGTTACTTGGCATGATATCCCAAGCTGCAATACCTACAAAGAACGGGCGCTTGCATCAGGCGAGATAAACCTACAGATCTGGTGCTAAGCCTTTGTGTACTAACAAGAATTGGAATCTCACAGGGAAGCAGTGCAGAAAAAAAGAAGCTTTAAATAAACAAAGAGAAAGATGATGTGAGATCTTGGAATGAATGCAGACAGGATAGAGAGATATAACCACACTTGGACTACACACACACACACACACTTAACAGTACTCCAGAGGCAAAACTAGAGTGGAGATCCTTCTTTTAAGCACCATTAGTATAGGACCATAAAGTCATAGCAGTCCTCCATGCTTCACAGAACTTTACGTCATACATCATCGCCCATTATTTTCGCCTTTGTTCTGCAGAGTGCTGCCCGTCATTTCATATCGGTGAACTTGGAAGAGCTTTCGTGGAAGGGGGCCCGCAGCTGCAGGCTGCCTGATACTGGAGAGGAGATCCATCTGGTAATGAGTACGGAGCCGCTGGCCGCTGGCCCACCGCCGTATCAATGGCCCGGGATACGGAAGACAGCCATGCAGGGCGAGAGAGGCAGAGAAAAAGAGGGCGAGCGAGAATGGGAGAGAGAGAGAGAGAGAGAGGAAGAGAGAGATAGAGAGAGAGAGGAGCACTTACAATGCGATCCGGAGGAGGGGTGCTGCGGATGAAGCACTTGATCTGGCCCTTCTCGCCGTACAGAGCCTGCTGGGTCTGGGTGCTGGAGATAGTGGGAGGGCCTGAAAGCATGCATGACAATCAGTCAGTCAGTCAGCCACTCGCTCGCTTCACCACACACCCCCACCGCCTATCACACTGCACACACACCACACGCTCGCGGCCTGCAGGGACACGCAAGGACACGGGCACATGCCAGAGCTGAAACCGAGCCGTTCAGTAACACTTACATTTAGTTCTGCCTTTTCTGTGTACACGTCACCATTCAAGGAGTTCAATCAAAAGTTTTTAGCAATAATTGGTACCTACATGAAACAACTTCTTAGGTTTTACACAACTACTAGGAAGTCCAGGGTCTTGTATGGAGCAGATGATTGCAAAATGAATGAATATCAATCATGAGGTGTAAAATGAATACCACTTATTTCAAAAGACAATCAAATCTTGCAGCAGACAACTTTGTAAACTGAAATTGTAAGCAAATTTTATTTATCCTTTCCTTTGCAGCCGTCCATCACCACCTACTGTGCTTTCCTCAGGTTATATCACATGTTTATTCCAACACGCATTTGCAAACTTATTCATGCTCTCATACTTATTGTGTACAGTTTTTTTCCAAATACACGCACGCAAATGTTCTCCTGGGTCTTCGTGGGTTTCCGCTGGGTACCCAGGTTTCCTACCACAGTCCAAAGACTGGGCTGGAGATGCTAAATCGCCCCGGGTGTGAATGAGTGTGTGAGTGTGTTTGTCTGTGTGTCTGCCCTGTGATGGATTAGTGACCTGTCCAGGGTGTTTCTTCGTCTTTCACTCTGTGACCGCTGGGACAGACTCCAACACCCCCCGCAACACTAGTTAAGGATATTCAGATAATGGATAGATGGATCTGAACAGTCCTTTTATTGCTGCTTTAGCCTTACAGTCTCTTTAGACACTACTAAAGCTGCCATCTGCCTATTAGCCTTGCCATGACAGGTGTGATCTCAGAATGAGAATACTCATTTGGGAGCAACTTGTGAAATATTTGGTCTGGATTTAACTTCTTATCATTCCTAAAATACTAAAATATAGTTTACTTTTGGGAAGTGTTCATAAAGCTACATAAGACGGGACGTTTGTTAACATTTGTGTTTAGTTTGTGTACAAGCCACCATTCTAAGAGGTCAAGCAAAAGTTTTTATCAATATTTGGTGCCTAAATTCCACAACTTCTTAGGTTTTACACAACTACTAGGAAGCCAGAATGCTGTGAAAGATTGTTTAATCAAATCTTGCAGCAGACAACTTTGTAAACTGATATTTTATTTGTGATTTAACTTCTTATCATTCCTAAAATACTAAAATATAGTTTACTTTTGGGCAGCAATTATAAAGCTACAAAAGACTTTCATGACATAAACCTACATAAACACCTAGAACAGCTGTCATTACACTTTCTGAGTTAAAGACGCCTAAAGCACACTTGTGAAACTGATGCTTGGTGGAAAAGGCCTCTATAAATGTAGGTTTATGTCAGTTGTCATAAAAGACTTGTGTGTGTCATGTAGTCTTATAAATGCTGTCCTTCAGTAAAGTGTTACTAAATACTGAATAAAATGAGAACTGAAGGCTAGTATCTGGAATGCATACATAACAAGCACATGAACCATTCATTACAACTGACATAAACCTCAAAAACATTCATAAAGGTCTATTTCAACAAGTTGTCTTAATATTTTCTCTAGTGAACTGACACTGAAAGTGACTGAAGTAGCTTTTATGACAACTGACAGTTGCCATCATAAAATGCCATTATAAATGTTTATGCAGGTTTATGAAAGGGTTATGTCGGCGTCACGAAGCCTTAGGAATGCTAGCCTTCAGTGAAGTTTTACCAATTAAACTATGTAAAAATATGTTTTTATGTAAAAATTGTATGCAATTCTTTTTGCTTTTATGAAATAGCAAATATTTTTATTAGAAGTAATAACAGAGGTAGCGCATGAAACGTTTCACATTTTTTGTTTATGTTCAGATGAGGTTGGGATTGTGCCAGACGAAGGTGTTTTTTTACAGCTAAAAGTGCGAGAGCGAGAGAGAGAGAAAGAGAGATTGTGAGAGAGAGAGTGTGAGAGCAAGAGAGAGAGAGAGACTGTGAGAGAGAGAGTGAGAGCGAGCGAGAGAGTGGCAGAAGTGATAAGAGCTCAGCCTGGTGAGACTCTCGTCCCGAAGATTTAATTTTTGCAGCATGTTTGCAAGGTGCAAGGCTCTGAAACAGTTGAACTTTAACCCTTCCAAAGCTGTGATGACGCCGCCGCCTCTCGAGAAGGATCCTCTCCAGAGCTCGTGGCTGTGTGAAAATTCCCCAATTCACTGAAATGAGGAGGAGGAGCGCGACTCCCACTAAAAAATGTCATACACAAGCACACAAATGCACAGATGCTCAACATATCCTTTCCTTGGCAGCCGTCCATCACCGCCTATTGTGCTTTCCTCAGGTTATATCACATGTTTATTCCAACACGCATTTGCAAACTTATTCATGCTCTCATACTTATTGTGTACAGTTTTTTTCCAAATACACGCACGCAAATGTTCTCCTGGGTCTTCGTGGGTTTCCGCTGGGTACCCAGGTTTCCTACCACAGTCCAAAGACTGGGCTGGAGATGCTAAATCGCCCCGGGTGTGAATGAGTGTGTGAGTGTGTTTGTCTGTGTGTCTGCCCTGTGATGGATTAGTGACCTGTCCAGGGTGTTTCTTCGTCTTTCACTCTGTGACCGCTGGGACAGACTCCAACACCCCCCGCAACACTAGTTAAGGATATTCAGATAATGGATAGATGGATCTGAACAGTCCTTTTATTGCTGCTTTAGCCTTACAGTCTCTTTAGACACTACTAAAGCTGCCATCTGCCTATTAGCCTTGCCATGACAGGTGTGATCTCAGAATGAGAATACTCATTTGGGAGCAACTTGTGAAATATTTGGTCTTGGATTGTGATATAATTAGCTGCTAGCGATCCCCCTTTCAACCCTTAGAACCCTGAGGGTATTTTTCCCGTTTCTGCATTACTAGTTCTTTTCTAATATTTAAAGCCTTTAAAGAATGTGAAATGTACAAGTGTCTAATTTTTTTAAAAGTACAACGAAGCCAATATGATAAAAAGATTATTTTTGTAATTCAAACAACTATCTCGATACAACTGTCCAAAAAAAATGTCAGAAAATCTGTTTATTAATTTCTCAGTTTTTACTGTAAAAATCCACAAACCTGCATATTAAACATTTTGGAAAAGTGCAGCTTACCCACACATTAGTATTATAATAAGATAGGTGGAAAAATGTTTTAAAAAACAAACTATGTACAACGATTTACAATCACAAGAAATCTGTTTCAGGCACAATTTATTTAAATACAGTTCCTCTCTGAGTCCTTCAAGTAAGGTCGTATTTTTGTATAAAACAATGTTTTAGGAATGTTGCACTTCCAATGCGCTGGCACACTGTTCAGGTGCTGAGGGTTAAGAGGGGGATTTTTCAGTCGCACTACCTTTCATTTCATTCAAGTGATACCAACAGGCTTGCTGTCTGTTGTACAATGGTGACGAGCACCATTGCCCCCCATTTTCAACTTGTACTAAAAAGCCGACCCCACCTCGGTAAGCAGCCCACTTTAAACTAATCAGAGTCCTCACTCTACACTAACAAGACTCCTAATGATACATTTCCTTTATTCCTGTAACTTGAATAAACTGTTGCTTTTCATAAAAGTGTCTGACAAAAGCATAAATGTGAGTAGAAGAGGATGATTTGATGACAGAGCTCTAGTCAAGACCACCTTTGTAGAGTCCAAAACAAGTCCAAGTCCAGAACTAGCTGAGTCTAAGTCAAAACCGAGTCCAAAAAGGTTTGAGTCCAAGTCAAAACCAAGTCCAAATGAGAAAGACAGTGCTAAGGTCGAGACCTCTTTAGACTCGAGACCAAACTTAAGTACTACAGCCCTGTTTGATGACTGCCTAATCTCAATCACCAGACCTCCATGGTCTCATGGATTTTGGAGCTACATTTGGTGGTGTCCACCGAAGTGCTCAGTGTCATCACGTCTAATCTGTGCGGCCACAGGGCTGCAGTGCATATAAAAACTTCAGGTCAACTTACTTTCATGGTTAAAACTGACACAAAATTTTGCATATAAGTGAACTTTCATTTATGTCATCATGTGTGTTTCACTTTAAATTTTGAGTAAAGTATCCTAAAGCCTACTGGAAGTTTGCATATTCTGCATTATCACCTTTACATCTTTGATTAATGGCAGAATTAGACAGCTCAGCGGCCCTGTGGATTTTCCCGGTAGCACGCATGTTGGGTCTGCATGTCTCTAAGTCCGGAGAACACCAGGGATTTGGACTGGTATTATTATCACAGTATTTGCATCATGATAAGCTTTTCTGCATCCTGGCAGAACATGTATCATTAAAAGGAGGTTTATAAGTAGCTCCTAAGGGGGCGAGCTAACAGAAGTCTGATTAATACTGCTGCTAAGATGCTCATAAAACATATCTGCAATGAGAGGGGGTTCGTGGGAGAACGTAGCTCACAGAGGCCACAATGCACACACCACCAAAAGCTCAACTATATGTCATGTGAATCTGCGTCAAGCAAACACTGGTGGTCTCTCCAGTAACTCTGGGGGTGGAACAAGAACCACACAACACGAATCGAATGAGAACTTGCGCAAAATCAAACAGAGCAGTTTGAGGATCGATCGGCAGAAGATGAGAAGCGTTAAACATTTATGCCTCATCTTCAGAATATTACAAAAACACTGAAGCGAGTTGTCCCTGAGACAGACGACAGACCTGTCTGGGGTGTTTTGTCGCCTTTTGCCCAGCAAGCATCGGGACAGGCTCCAGCACCCACAACGAGCCTGATTAAGGATAAGTGGTTCAGATAGTGGATACATGGGTGGATGAAGTGAATATTAATTCTTGGAGTGGGAAAAAAGGAAGATCTTCACTGTTAGCATTTGTGCAAGTGCAGAAGTGTAATTCAGCTTTAATCTGCCCTTGCATAATAAAGAAAGCGTCAAATTCTGTTTATTTGTTATTTATTGTATTTGAAACCTTATAGCTTCAGATCTACAGTCATAGAAACATCAACCACTGAAATTCAACAGAACAACACGACTACAAAGTGCAGAAAGTGGTCAGAAAGTGTGTTTGTTCTTTTTTCAGGGACAGTTAACGATGTTTTGAGGGTGAAAGAAAGGTCTTTAATGCATCGTGAGGTTTTAGAATCAATAGATTGGTAAACATACACGGCTGAGTAAGTATGACATATTGGTTTTGCCGTCGTACGTTTTTGCAAATGACTAAAAAGCTCCTACAGTTCAGAAGATTTAGGAGTGTGATCATTAGAGTTAGTTGAAAGTGTTGAGACCAAGTTTTGCCAATTTGACCATTGGTTTGGTTTTACGAGCTAAAATAGCATTCAACTGTTTTTGCGTACAAGCTGGCGTGTTGGTCACTAGAAGGATTGCAACAAAAGTGTGCCTCTTGTCGCAGATTTTGTTTCAATTCTACAAAGTGTAGGCTTCCTTAATGGCCTTGCTTAATGCTGTGATGTTTAACTGAAAAAAAAACCATGCCACTGCTGCTTGGTTGGTTTGGTCCACCTTACCGAACTGTGAGAAATGAAATACTGTGATTGCCATATCGCTGAGGTTCCTATGCAGAGCCACTGTCTAGCTAATGAAAGCCCCACTTGGCCTCTGTACTCTCCCACACTCTGCAACTGCGCTTCTCCAGAAAGTATGAAACAATGTTCTCTCTCCTCCTCCTCTTAATTACGCATGGTTACAAAGACTGGAATTGGTGGTGGTGATGGTGTTGGGGGGGGCGTTATGATAGCATTCCACGGTTTTCCAGCAGCAGCCTATTCTGATAGAGTCCTCCGAGGGAGGCAAACAAATGTGACGAGGGATTGCGGCCGTAAATGAGCGCTATAATTAGATGGCTTTATCTTACTGCCTCAGCTACGAAGCGGCTTCCAGAGTGGAAAGAGAGAAGAGGACGCTGTGGAAGAAGAAAAAGAGGCTTTCCTGTTCGAGAAATCGAGGCGCCCAGTCAAGAGACAGCAGGAACATAGAGCGAGGCAATATTGATGTCACAGTTTTTTTCCAACTACATTACAGCACATTAGGTTACATTTTAAGGGCTCATCTAATGGAAAGTCAATTTTTACTTGATAAGCAGTGTGTAAACACTGTTAAAGTTTCACTCTCCAGTCCATACATACAGAAACTAAGATGCAGAAATGCCCCATTTTGAACTCATTTACATTTATCCACCTATCCAGCCTGCAGCGGATTCCACCCATTCACAGTGAAGTTATAAGGATTGTTACAGCTCGGAACGCTTTTTAAATGTAGGATAATCGATCAGAAGAGTCGTTTGCTAAAACCAGTCTTAAAGGCACAGTACATACAGTTTTATTCTAAGGGATAAAGAGTGGTTGGAAAATCATTATGTAAAAATGAACTGTGACTGTTTTTGTTACATAAAGATAATGTAGGATACGGGTCCTTTAAACTGGGGGCAGCTGGTGGCCTAGTGGTTAGGGGGTTGGCCCTGTGATCAGAAAGTCATGGGTTTGAATCCAGGACTGCTAGTGGCACCACTGAGGAACCCTTGAGCAAGGTACTGTCCCCACACACTGCTCCCCGGGCGCTGTGTTCCTGGCTGACCACTGCTTCACTTGGTGAATGGGTTAAATACAGAGAAAGAATTTTGATTTTGTGCTGTTCACACTGTGTGCTGTGGTGTGTTCATGTATGACAAAATGGTCACTTTACACTTTACACACTTTAAAGACGAATTCCAGAGCTAGATGTAATTATACAAATCATTTTCAGTAAATTTGGAGTTGGACCTATGTGGTAAGTAATGATTTAATATTGAAGATGCAGTGTGAACATGGTCCTAAAAACCAAATACAGCTAATTGGACTGGACTGTTTTTGTTCTGATTTTGCTTACAATATCAAATCTGAAAGAAATAAAATAAATAAACTATTGAAGTACACCAGTTACTATTTAGTGGTTTCTTGCTCATGTAATTACTCCTTTTGGAATATTTTGTGACATTTAAACCCACATTGTGTGAGTAATTAGTGTATGTTAAAATGTTCTTTCCAAGCAATCTGAAGAACCCAAAAAACAAATTACACTAATGAGCCAGAACATTATGACCACTCGCAGGTGAATAGAGTTGATTATCTCATTACGACTCCACATGCCAAAGTTTGGGACATATTACACAGTAAGGGAATAGTCCGTTCTTGCAGGATGCCCTGGTAGAAGAAAAGCTGGTGGAGGGAGTGTGATTATCCTTCACGCCAGTGGCCTCTTTCGGCAGGATAATGCTTCTTGCCACTCTGCCCACATAGTTTGGGGATGGTCTGAAGAATATAACAAGGTTCAAGGTGTTTACCTGGCTTCCATATTCCATAGGCCACGATCTGACTGAGCTATGGAATGTGCTGGAACAAGTTTGATCTGTGGCGGCTTCACTTCGCTACCTACCAACCCATCTATCCATTATCCAAACCAGTTATCCTTAACCCTTAGAGCGTCAGTGGCACAGATCCGTGTTGGCAGCACAACAATTCGTAAATCTTCATCATGTGACAAAACAACTCCTTATATGGAAGGACAACCCCCGGTTTGTGTTGATGCTCCAGGTGTCAGACGTCATGCTGAGCTTTGTTTAGTGTTTCTATGTCACGCAGAACCAAAGTTATTGTAATTTAAAAAACATGTAATACTGATAACTGCTACTCGGGTTTTAAAACTGGCATCACACGCAAATGAACATAAAGAACAAAAATGAACAAATTTCTTTTATTTTAGGTCTTAGAAATAAGAGGAAATAAATGTTCTAAGGGTTGAAGGATCTGTTGCTAATGTTTTGGTGCCAGATACCACAGGACACGCTCAGAGGTCTTGTAGAGTCCATGCCTCGGTGGCAGGTGGTCATAATGTTTGAGCTCACAAGTGTACATTGCAAACTCTATCAAGAAAAATCAATATTGTTGTATGACACCAGCACCAACCCACCAATAAAAACAACACATTGCCCAGTGCTACAGAAATCCCCAACCAGTCCTCATCTTCAGGGGCAGTGACCCAGTACAAGCGATGCTAATTGCACGCTGTTTTTTTCTCTGCTTCGCCGGGTGTGTTTTGATCCTGTGTTTTGAACATGTTTTATTCCATGCTATTGGTTTAATAATTGCTCCACTGAAAACAAAACCCATTGATCGGTTGAAGTGCTGCTGCCCATTCATGCGCTCCTTTCAGCTCCTGCACTATTGGAATGATTTAGCACAGACACAGTCATTTCCTGAGCGAGTATAAGGAAAACTAATGTGGTTATTTTCATTATTTTCTCATTATTAAGTCTGTAATCATATTTTCTTTGCATCCAGATAATCCCTCTCATTTGGGCCATTTAGGCATTAATGCGTCCCTCAGCCCAGCTTAGCGTAGCGTAAGATTCAACACAAATGTTTGATGAGGGGTACTGTTTTCAAAATTGCATTAGATACAGCAAAGGAAGCGAAAGCTTCTGCGCGTTTCAGAAGTATGTGTCCCTCTGCACTTGGCGGGAATCAACCCAGCCGGTCCCTCAAACGGCTGAGAGGGAAAAGCAGAGCAGATAAAGAATTCATAAAGCATTAAACAGACTTATTGCCTCGCTGAAGAAAGACTGTTATTGCAACGGCTCAAGGGGGTCAGGCCTTTCCATCAAAACAGACAGAATACATGCCCCAGAAGCCTATTTTCCATTGATAGATCTTAGGTTGAATAACCATAGCCAATAAAACCGGCCCTGTAGCGAGGCAAGAAAAACAAAAATTTCATCTTCTCCATGGGCACCTTGTTACTATTTGATGTGCTTGAGCATACTGCACCATGACTTTTATGACTGCGTTTCCAAAAGAGAGGTGCTCCTGAGCATTGGGGTTAATCGATGCATTCATATCAGTTCAATGCGTGGTCCTCAAGGCTTCTTCCACAGCCATCTGCGATTCTTGTTTATTGCCTGTTGATTGATTCTACCCAGATTAAAAGATATCCAGCCTCTGGCATGAGCCAAATATTGGACAAAAGTCATGAGTGATCCGTCTGTGGTGGTACTGGCTAAATAAACCTCACATCAAAGTTGATGCCATCTGTCAAGCCCAACAAAAAGACGGACGGACTGCATTTGGCCACCAACGACCTAGATCATCTTTCCTCACCGCCTGACAGATGTCAGCTTGTCATCTGTCATTGTGCAGCATGCAAACCCTAATTTGGTTCGGAGCACTACAGTGCCTGGTCCTGCACTGGGATCTCAGGGTCAGTATTTCTACTGATGGGTATTTAATAAAGAAAGACTTCTCAGTTAAGTCGAGGATGCTTTCTGCGTGGAGTTTGCATGTTCTCCCGGTGGCCACTGGGTGATCTGGTTTTCTCCAAAAGCCCAAAGACATGCTAAGTGTGTTGGAGATGCTAAATTGGCCTTAAGTGCGTGCATGAATGTGTGTCTCGGTGTATCTGGCCCCTGATGGACTGGTGACCTGTCCAGGGTGCTTCACCCTACGAGCGCTGGGATAGGCTCCAGCACCCCCCACGACACTGGTTAGGATAAGTGCTTCAAATAATGGATGGACGAATTTCTCAGTTAGCCAGATAACAGGCTAAAACTCAAATCTGTCCAATAAGAGAAGAGGGAAGGGACATTTCAAGTTTTTACTTAAGGAACATCTTAACAATATGCTCTGCCTGTAGTATAAGGTCCATTTCCACAGACACTAATTTCCCTATACTTAGGAAACAGAACCAGGGTCGAGAAGTGAAATAAAAAACAAACAGGTCTGCGATAGTTTCTTCCAGTGATGATACCGCATTCCCACACCAGTTAGAAAAGGGGTATAATGGTTCACCATTTTTATGTTTTGGTTTGGATCTGGGTCTCTCAGGTCTCTTGAGATTATGTGACTCAAGTACATTTAACAGAGATCAGAATCTCATGGCTTGAGCACATTTAATAGTGATCAAAATCTCCGGGCCTCCATAGTCTTCATATTTTTTTCCCCACAAGATGGTTTTATGTATGAAAAATGGTCATGATTCATTTTTAAATGACTGTTATTAAACCCCTCTTTATCCCATAGAATGAAACTGGCTGCTTTTCTTCCTGTGTCTTTAAGACTGTTATCTGTAAAAGACCTCTGTTCTGACTGGCTGTTCTGTGTTATTTCTCATTCAAAAGGCAGTTTGATGCCGAAACACTCCTTATACCTTGAGCAGGACTGAACTGATGTAGGCTGGATAGGTGGATATTTGTAAATGTGATGTTTGCTTACGATATCACAAAATTAGTGAATTCACAACGGCCCGCTTAGATTCCATAATCTATATGGACTGGGTAAAGAATGGCATGTCTTGAAAGTCGTTTTACCTCCTACATTAAAACCTGGTACATAAAAAAGCAAGGTGAATTCAGTTCTCCCTGGTACGGGCCTTTTAAGTGATCTAGCTTCAAGAAATATTTCCTTTAACATCCTTAACGACCGCTTCAGGTGGGTTTAAGCGTTCTTACCGTTCACAGTAAGGGTCACCTCCTTCTCTCCAACCCCAACACGAGGAACCACAGCTCGACACACGTACTTCCCAGCATCTTCCTGTTTCACCGCCTTCAGGGTCAGGGTGTTCTCATTGCTAAGCACCTGGACAGCAGCAGATTGTGTGAGTCCGCTGTTTTGTGAACATCATTAAGGTCCTTTCTCATTTTTTCCTCACTTATTGCATTTTCTGGCTATTTGGATCTAATGGAAATGGACAGATGCACAGCGGACTTGTCATATCCACAAACATATGCTACTAATTCTGCAGTGGCGTGATAGTAGCTGTACTGAGGCTGTGGAAAAAGAAGAAATACACAGAAAAATCCAAAAGCAACACCTCTGTACCTCTCTAAACCTGTTAATTACTGAGAACAGGTAACAATAATCTATTTATGACAAGTGCGGCTGATTAGATGCGATGGTTGAACATCATGATTTAGTCAGATTAATCCTCAGATGTTCGTACCACTCCTGCTCCCCGTTTCATCCACACGATGGTGAGGGAGGGGTTTCCCGTCCAGGCGCAGTTGAACACAGCGTCTGAGCCTAAATCCACCTGAAGTGACTGCGGTTCCGCCGCCAGACGAGGCCCAACTGCAATGGAAGGCAACCAACAAGGTGTGTGATACACACACTCGCACATGCTACCTCCCTAAAAAGCCATTTTGCACCTTCAAGGGTCATTATATTTTACATCTGCATGGAAAACAATGTGAAATTACTGATTCATTCTTATATTATAAACACCACTGTGTTTAATGGGTGGAAAGCACAGTTTTCCCTTTCCCCTATTTGTAATCTCTCAGCCAAACCATGTTTGGTGGCCAGAGTTTGCTCCCTTAGATTTGCACTGGAACTATGAGGCAGCAAGAAATGGACACTAAGCTACTCAAACACTAATACGACATACATTTATTTAACTGAAATAAATGATCACAGACCTGCTTTTAATCGCAATGTCCCACTAAATGAAGCTCAAATAGACTTGTTTGCTATGGCAAAAGTTTAAAATCACTAGTCATATATACACAGACAAACTGCCACCATATTTCAAATTTGAGGCTTTATTTTGAGGCTATATGAGTCCAATTCTTTCTGAGTGCATTTACACACACATAATAATCCAATAACCGCAGAAAATCTGATTTTGGCTACAATTACAAGCACTTCAGTAATGTGACAATGAGAAAACTTCCGGTCTACTTGAGGCACTCAAGAATCAGATTTCTTCCAAAATACATGACGTACACCTTTATCGTTGCTTAGCAACCTGGCAATAAACACACCAATGTGCAGCACGTGATGGAAAATTCAAACTTCTAGCCATAGTTTTCTTATTAACCCTATTTACTGGCCATGGTTCTCAAATTTGGCCCTCAAAAGAGAACCACACATTCTCTCCAGAGAACTAATTTTGGCCCATTTTGATGGAATTACTGAAACACAGAAATGGAAAAGTGAAAATGTGGCCTGTTCATGCAGCTCTTCATTAAGGTGGATCAGACCTGTGGATGTGGTTTAGGACCCAGTATGACTTACTGTGGGCTATAAAAATGAACCAAACTGCACCATTATAGGTAACCATTATATCCAGCACCAGAACTGGTATTCACAAAGCAGTCATGAATTAGAGGACCAAACCACACTGACAAGTCTGCTCCACCATTGAAGATCTGGATGCAGTTTGAGCAGGTTGAGAAGTTTTAGTAATGTATCTAGAGCTATCTGGGTGACTAGTGTTTACCTAAAGAAGCAAACTTTGGACCCCTCACATGGCATGGCTGATCGTCTACAGCTGTAGTTGAAATTTGTGTAAAATCTTCAATGGAACCATTCCTTTAAAGATGGCATTACATGGAGACAGCGGCAAAATCTGGCTCTGAAAAACAGACTCACAGTAGACGTCCACATTGCGGCTGATGTTGGTGCTGCCCAGGGCGTTGGTGACCTCGCAGGAGACGGGTTCGGTGAAGAAGGAATGGTCCACCACCACCTCGTAACTGTCTCCCTGCACGTCTCTGATCATGTTGCCACCTTTCGCCCACCTAAGCAGAGGGAGAGAGACAGAAAGAAAGAGGGAAGACTTGTGCTTTGGAAGCCTGACAGACTTTCTGAAGGCTGAAGCCTTTCTCTGTACACGCTCAGCCCGCTCTGTAGATGAAAGGCTCCGGGGAAGATGCTTTTTTGCAGGCAAATCATTGTGATCGTCTCTTATTTGCATGGTGCTCTGAAACAACAAAAGCAACATTCGAGGTGTCTAATGTAATTTTTGGTACGACATTTTTTTTTCCACGCCTTTTCATTTCCTCGCCATCAACGAAGCATGTCTTCCAGAGGACAAGAATAAAAGAACATCCATTTACGAGGTTCTCACGCGCCGTCTCTGCTGTTCATCACACTTTGATGCTGCCGTCATTACACAGAAATATAATTTGGAGAAAAGAAGACCAGTGCAGCCATAAGCTGCGCGAGATGCGGCAGATGGGCCGTTGTTTGGGTTTTATGAAGGCAAAACAAATGGGTTCTGTGTTAGGATGATGACATGAATCTGCTGAGATTAAATTATATTTCATGTATTTGATGCGTGTTCGGTCTCTGATATCAAACAGGAGCCTCTTTCTGTGAGTACATCCTGTGGGGACGGGAGCCTCGTACCAATCAAAGGGAGAGAAGAGGGATGAGAAAATTATAACTGTGAGTTCATTTCATCAGTTAATCGTAGCGGACAGAAAACGTCTTACCTGTGCATAATCTTAACACTGGATAAGAAAAGCTGGGTGAGAAAAGTAAGCTGGAAATGAAGAGTGGCAAAAAATAAGGAAAAGGGTTTTTGTGACATCACAGATAAGTTCAAAACAGGTGTGTTTTTTTCCTCTGTAGTGTCTGTATATGTTCTGGGCAGGGAGGCAAACATAAACCTTTATTTAGAAAATCAAGGGAAATCTGGTTTTCCATGATATGGGCCCTTTAAGTGAAACCAGTAATGATGAGCTCTTTATAGTAAAAACGTATACTGTACTATTTACTGTACTGTATTATTATACTACATTATAAATGGATTTCTTCTGGGTTTGATGTGGGATTGTTTGATGTGGAAATTAGCTAACGTTAGCTTGATTCACTTGTGGGGTAGCCTGTTATTTGTTACAGTTTATAGCTAAGTTTATGACTTACAGTTAAGTCATTTTTAAGAAGATATAATACAAGTCATTTTTTAGGTAGATAATAACCCTATCTGTGGAAGATCAGAGTCTAAAACTGAGTCCTCATGGACCTCCAGATGGTCCACATTTTCTTCTATCCATAGATTCGAACACAAATGACATGTTTTGCTGATTTTCAAAGTGAAAATAAGTACACACCCTCAAAACAGAGAGCAGTTACATTTAGCATTTCTGCTCATTTTAGTGCCCAATTTCTATTTATTTGCTGAGTTTAACACATCAGAAAGAAATTAAAACATAAATAGAAAATAGAAAGCTTTTGCCCAGGCCACATTATATAAACCACTTATCTTAACTGGGGGGTGTTGAAGTCAGTCCCAGTGGTCACAAGGTGAAAGGTGGAAAAACACCCAGGACAAGTTCACAGTGTAATTTTTTCCCAGTACGGTCAGTTCAGCATCAGTAAATGTGCATTAAAATGTGCAGGAATTTGTTCTTTGTAGAACTTTACACTTGGAAAATCAACTAAATGTAATTTAACCAGCCCAAACTTTTGCAAATGACATATGAGTTATGTTGGGTTGGAGCAAAAACGCAGACTGTCTTGGGGTCCATTGGGGTTCAACTGGTTTTAGAACCAATGACATAGCTAACTTAGCTACATAACTAAACAAACTAGACTTTTTTGAATTTTCTCTCCAATTTGGTTGTGTCCAGTTCAGCCCACTGGTATCTTAACCACATTATGCTACCAGCACTGGGAGGATTAAGGTTAGCGCTCACTTCCACATGAGGCGCCACCACATGAAGCGCCACCATATCTTTTCAATCTGCTGCTGACACAGTCTTAATGGAAAGCTCAGGAGAATGTTAACTCTTAATTCTGTTACGTCATCTAAGAGACATCCAAGATGATTAGCATCACACGGAGTGAAGGAGGAGATTTAGGACCACCCAAATCCCTTAGAGAGAGATAGGACACTTCTTGAATTCATGGCTTCAGATGGCTATGGCATCACTGGGAACTGAACTCACAACCTCCTGATGACAAGGCCAACACCTGAGCCACTTGGGGACCTGTGAGAACAGACTATCCACTCTCTTCTTTGTCTTCTTTGTTTTGTTGTGTGTCTAGAAGTTTTCCATTCCATCTTCTCTTCACAGGTTGGACCAAACATGCCAGGAGTATCTGCGACAAGCTTAGACGAAGATGATAAAAGGCCATGTGTAGATTATGCCACTCAATTTTAACTCTTTTCAAAATCAAGGGAGTGCTGGTGTGGATTTCTTTCATCATGTTAGGAAAATTAAATTTCATCCCCATCCGCATAAGCTGTTTATGATATTATTATAAACCTTCATATCGGTGCTAAAAAAGGCAAAAACGTGGCCAAGTGATTACATGCATTTTTGACGTGTTTTAATTCACTGCTGCCTTCGTTTAATTGAATCCGACCCAGAGCAGTAAGAGAAACGGCAGAATATGCTCCCTGATAGCCGTGTCCGCTTTAAACGATTTCCTTGGCGCTCCCAAAGACGCGCTCAAACTACAAAACTATGTAGGGCAAATTTCAGCTTGTCTTCCGACAGCAATAGGCTTCACGCCGGAGAGCGCTGACAACTTGATCTCATGAGAGCAGAAAAAGAGGAGCGAAAAGTAAACACGGCTTCATCGGAATCACTCAGTGCCCCACAGTGAGGGTGTCAGTCAGCCGGCAAGACAAGGACAAGCACTAACGCTGCCATTCCAAATTCAATCAGCCTTTAGTGGGCTCGCTCGGCTCGGGAAAGGCAAAACAGCACAAATGAACGGCACGGGCGTCTGTTGTGCGTTCTTTCCAAAATGCTGCTGAATTATTCAGCGGCGATTGTACACCCGCGTCGCCGAGCGCTTTGAGCGGCGTAACGAGACATAACCACCGCAGAAAGGAAATCATTTGGCTTTTTAAGATATTGATGGCGCCTGTCTGTCGTCGCGTCTGCATGCAGGGAACGCAAACGCCGGGTGGCACATGCTATCTCCCCGAGGACCCCGATGCCAAAACAAACAATCAGCTGAGGAGAGGCTGATGCCCACTGACGGCACGCACTAAACCCACATGTTCAAATCAAACCCGCCGCTGCACCCAGCCAAACGTGCACGCCGGAGCCCTTTCTTCCATTAGACGCCTCTGAAGTGACGAACGAGGAAACCAGAGATGACAAATTTGCCTCGAAACAAAGCCTCCAACACCAAGCCTCCAACAGTGACAAGAAAGCCCTGGAGGCATCTGAAGCGTGCTCTCATTCACCGGCGGAGAAGTGAGCACATCTGACTCACCTTCTACCTATGGCCCACTTTCACCCCTCCACACGCTCAGGAACAGAGCTCGGCTGATACACCATCCGGCCAAACACTCACTGATAAACACTGAGGTCTCACCGGTTTAACAGTCTACTGCATAACAGAGCATAAAAACAATGTGATTAAAATATTAAAATATCTTTTTACATCTACTTACATTAAAAGGATTCTCTCCTGACATAACAGGTGTGGAACCTGAAATGTTTGCATGGATTTTTGAATGTCTCAGTATTTGGCGAGTTTGTGCCAAACCTTCGGATGAGCAGATCAGATCCACTTCATCTGAACATTCGCTTAGATGGGAGGGACTCAAAAAAACAAAAACAAAACACCTGTTTTGTGCACAGCACTGGAGGTGGGAAGAATCATCACATTTAAAGCATTTTTATAGACAAGTTAGTTAAGGATAGAGAACTTCTTGAACTGAGCGGGAAACCAGAGTTCACAACTCCTAACTCTGTATTCTCTATTTTCAAACTAATGACCTCATTCATTGTGCACGTGTGGTACAACTGAATTCATTCTAAATCAAAGACTTTAATGATGGGTCTGTCGCAACAACTTTATTTATACAGCACAGTGCTTAACAAGCTTGTCTCACCATCAGTTCTCCACACACACTCGTATCATTTACACACCAGTATCACTGACACCACTTCGCATTCTGATAACTGATGATACCCCTCTGATGTCAGATGCTGTGGACCAGTTTGAAATCACTGAGAAGCTGAGCTTAGAGATAAGGCAAAGCCTGCTCACAGTGCTTAAACCTTTTAATGCTTTAAAAACAAGCCAAACCACCTTTTATTGCGCCCATCATTGGTAATGAACTGGGAGTCAGTGCAGGGCCACTAAAACGGTAGTAATGTGATGCCTTACCAAGCACCAACATTTTTTGCTTGTTTTATAACCATTCACTTCTGAGGATTTAATGGCTTCATGTTCATTGGGCACTTTTTTTTTCAGACCACTAATTTCAGAGTCCTTAAAAACGCTACTGGTCACAAATTTCCCTACAAGAAAGCTCTACTCAAGCTGAAAATCTCAGTCTCTGGACTCTTTCCCCAAAATGCCAGATCATGTCACAAAAGGTTCTACTGTAACTTATCCTCTCCATTTGTTGGGCTTCGGCGCTTTATTTGCCTTTTATTGAATCGGGGTGGATTGTTGAAGGCAGATTTCATTTCAAGGTATGGGGCCAAGGTTAAACCCTCAAAGAAAGGCCCAACTTTCCATGCTGAAAAGAAAGGGACTCTTAGCAAAGCGCCTTTGTCACTGAGCATTTGCCCCGCGCTACATCACAATTTCACACGGCGTTTCTCGCTCTCTCGGACCGGTGCCAGGCTCTGGAACCGAAGCCACTTTGCCTTCATCATGAGCCTAATCTAATCCCCTGCCTACTCGCAGCTAGTTCCACATGAAACCTCCCGCAGAACCCTCGCCGCCATCCCCGCCAAAGCGCCCCATTAGTCTCGGGTGGCACGGCAGCAAAGGGGGCAGCTTCATTTCTTATGATCAAGATAATACAATAGTAATCTGTTTCTAAACATTGGCGGTGATTGGTTTTGTTCTGACAGCTTCCGCACACGAGAGGCATAATGTGGGACGCCGCGTCGCGTCTCGGAAAGCACTCGTCTCTTAAGTGAATTCAAATATTCATGTAAACAAAAAATGTGCATGAATATGATATCGGGTAGTGAACAAAATCCTTCCTCTTGTTTTCATTTCCACAGTCTAATCCCCTTTGAACATGGGTATAATGCCCCAGAGGCATTCCTCCTGCCATCAATAATTAATTTTTTCTTATTGTCATAATTAAACGGAGGGAGTCAGTTATTATTAACGCTGCGCTTCCGCGGCATGAGAATTACTCCGGTGCGTGCTCGGAGACGGCACAGAGCGTTCGGGTAGAGGAGGAGCCGTCCACATTGATCACTAAATGATATTATATCTTTGTATCTTGGTAAGATTTCTTTCCGCGCGAGATCCCACCGATGGCTACTCATCTGCAGTCCTGCTGCAGTGCAACAGAGGAAAGACAGGGCAAACACGGGAGCCTGGGAGGGTTTGAAGGGGCTTCTGGCCCGTGATTGTGATTGGTGGGTACTTGCTCGGCCTGGGCAGCCAGCCCTGATGCGTGTCAGGCCCCTCTCGCCTCTCCTTCATTAATAATCAATGTGCTTGCGGCCGCGGGTTCAGGTGAGTTTGACTCGGATCAAGAACAAAATCTTCCCAGGCCCGCCGTGACTGCTTACGATGAGAAAGAGAGTGGAACATTTATGAAAAAGAGAATAAAGAGGGAAACAATGACAGAAAGAAAAAGATGAGAAGGAGAGAGGAAAAGAGAGAGAGAGAGAGAGAGAGAGAGAGAGAGAGAGAGAGAGAGAGAAAGGGAACAAGAGGAAGAGAAGGAAGGGTGAGAAAAGAGAAAAGAGAGAGGAGAGAAAGAGGGTAAGAGAGTGTGGAGAGAGTAACACAAGAGAAAATGAGCCCAAAAGAGAGAGAGAGAGAGAAAGAGAGAGAGAGAGAAAGAGAGGAGAGTGAGCAAAGGCAACAGAAAAAAGAGAAAGAGCATTAGACACAGAGAAAGAGAGAGAGAAAATAAGAGAGGAGAAAGAAGAAAGAAAGAGAAAGTTAACAAGAAGAAGACAAGGAAGGGAGAAAGAAAAAGGTGAGAGGTAAGAGAGAGAGAGAGAGAGAGAGAAGAGAGAGGGGAATGGAATATGGAGAGAATGAAACGACAGAAAATGAGACTAAAAGAGAGGAAAGCAAAGGTAACAGAAAAAGAGCACTAGACAGAGAGAAAAAGAGAGAGAAGAGAGAAACAGAAAGGGAACAAGAAGAAGAGAAGGAAGGGAGAGGGAGAGAAAAGTGTGTGTGTGAGAGAGAGAGAGAGAGAGAGAGAGAGAGTGAAATAAGAGAGGAGAGAAAGAGGGGAAGAGAGTGTGGAGGGAGTGAAAGGAGAGAAAATTGGACCGAAGGAGAGAGAAAAAGAGAGGAAAGAGAGTAAAAGTAACAGAAGAGAAGAAAAAGAATTGGACAGAGAGAAAGAAGAGAGGGAAAAGAGAGGGGTGAGAGAAAAAAGAAAGAGAAAAGGGAGCAAGAAGAAGAGAAGGAAGAGTGAGAGAGAGAAGAGAGAGAGGAGAGAAAAAGGGGAAGAGAGTGTGGAGAGAGTGAAACGAGACCGAAAGAGAGAGAAAATGAGAGGAGAGAGAACAAAGGTAACAGAAAAAGAGAGAAAAACGGAGGGGAGGACAGAGAGAAAGAGCAAGAGAATGAGAAGCAAGAGGAAGAAAGGGATGAGAGAGAGGGAAAGAGAGAGGAAAAAAGTGGAGAGACATGAAAGGGGGGGGGGGGGGGAGGAAGGAAACCGTAACGGAAGGTCCTTGATCAGAAATGCATGCGTGTGTGTGTGTGTGTGTGTATATGTGTGTGTGTGTGTGTGTGTGTGTGTGTGTGTGTGTGTGTGTGCGTATGTATGTGTGTGTGTGTGTGCATGTATGAGTGTGTATGTGTGTGTGTGCGTATGTATGTGCGTGTGTATGTGCATGTATGGGTGTGTGTGTGTGGGTGTGGGTGTGTGTGTGTGTGTGTGTGTGTGTGTGTAAGTGTCTGTGTGAGTGCG